>JBBPOY010000110.1:0-19766 GCA_038091675.1 Leccinum proliferum | reverse complement strand
AGCCTGATTACCCGTATTTAGACCTGTGCTTATTTAACCTGTATAGAACTGGGGAACCCCTGCTGTAGCCTAACTAAATAGACACCCCCGACTCTCACTTTAGTGTAGGGAGGGTTTTGTAGAATCCAAACGGCCAGGCACCCTACGAAACAAAACGCAGCCACAATCGTCACGTGATGCCTCCTTTATCGTTTACCAAACAGGCATAGTCCTCACGTGACAGCCCCTCAGTCAATCCAGCCGTTTATTCTTCTGTCTTTCAGTCAGATTTCCGTCATTTTTTTTGGACAGAGACACGAATGGTGTATGACAGTCAACCCTGGAATAAATTGTAAGAGAATAGCACTTGCTACGTGTTTTTATGCGTACGAACTGCAGTATGCGCCATTATTTGTGCGTATTATATTACTAATGTGACGAACGCGGAAGCGGCTGCTTTCAAGTTGTAAGTAGCTCCTCTTCACAAAACCTCCACCTCTGTGTTGTCCAGGCAGTCGTCTAGCGTTGAATTAATCATCAACCCCCAACTATCAGATATTTACTTCCCATTTCTAGGCCTAATGCATTCATGAAGCTTGTAGTAGACTTTGTAAATCGTTCTTAGAGCATTAGATGCAACATCTTCTGAAGTGACACCCTACGCTACTTTGACTGACATTAGCTTTTGCCCAGGTTTGGCTCTCCCACAGCACCCCTAGACCGCGCTTGAAGTTTCTCTCCTTCGTTTGCAGGTGCAGACGAGCGTGCAGAGCTACTGTTGCCCTCATTGTCCTCTTCAACCCGGTCGGTAGCGAAAATCGTCGGCGTCCGTGGAGAGTCTTCTGTTCTTGTCAATGCTTGCGCGGGGTTCAGCTCCAAATAGTTGATGCTACAAAGCGAGAAGTGTCATCGTCATGAAACGGTCAGTACGACACCAAGACTGACGATTTAAGTATTGTATAGAAAGCGGCTCCAAGAACAGAGCCAAGAAATGGACCGACCCAATACTGAAAAACGAAGCAATGTCGGAAAAGCGAGTGCCTGAGGTTTAGAGGTAGCGAAACTTACCACCCAATGAACGGAGTGTCCCGGGAAATTGAAACCAGTGACTACCGCCGGACCAAACGCACGAGCGGTGTTCATGCTCGCGCCAGTGTAGAAGACAGCGAACCTGACCAAGGTCAGTTACGATCTCTGGCATGCCAAAGCAATGGACACACAGATGCCCAACGAAAAGCGTCAGCCCGATTCCAACCTATATCCGCCAGTTTTTACTGAGTCAAAATAAAAGTATAAACCGATTACAGGAGCAAACGGCGTGGCTGAGTGTTTCTCGGCAGCCAACATGAGCATGGCGAAGACCAATGTCGCTGTGATGAACATCTCTATGAACACGGCCCCAGTGGGCTAGATTTACCCCTTCCTGTAGGAACGTGCTATGACAGCATAAACAGTCAGTATCTTGCTTCAGAATATGTTCAGGAATCCTACTTGACGCTGAACGGTCGAGGAGTTAGACCGTACAAGATCGCCGATCCAGCGATCGCTCCCAACATTTGCGCGATGCAGAACAAGACGAACCGAACAGGACCGACGATGCCGACGAGGAAGAGCGCCAGCGTGATGTTCGGGTTAAACAGTCCACCCGTGACGCGGTAGAATAGCCAAGCGGTGACGAGGAGGCTAAACCCCATGGACGTTGCGATGTAGAGCACATGCTCGATGTTCGAACCGCTTTGTTGTGCCTCGCCAGAGGCGGCTTGGATACCGCCTAGACCGAGAAGGATGAAAAGTGTTGATCCGACGAACTCCACGACGGCGGCTGTGTGTCACAAACAAACTGAGTCGGGGACTTGGCGTGACAGCGCCGCTACGATGGCAGTACTGCAATACAAAGTTATGAGCGATATGTGAGGCCAGCAAAGAGAGAAAGTGTAGCAGCACCTTGTAAAAGTCACGAAATTGAAACGGATTATGCCCAGATTATGCATGCCTCTACGGCTCAGCAGCGACCCATGCAATCCGAGCAATCTGTGTGTGACCTGAGCAACCTTATTTCCGCTCACGAACACAGTATGCATGAGCACCTCAGGCTTGCCAGGAAGGTAACGTACTGAGTACTTAGGGTTAGTAAGAGTAGAACCTGTATTTGTTTGGAGTTTGAATACGGGCTACGTCGTGGAAGGGCGTTAGTGCTCACGCAAGGCTTGTTTGGTGCGAGCGCCGCACTGTTGAGCGGCGTTTCTGTGGTTAATGTTTTGAGCACTCTCACGGTTTTAGTATCGTGAAGCTGTAAGGGTTAAAAGGATGAGTGGAATCGAGGGTCTGCAAAAAGAGATGCCGGCAAACCCGTGCGGTCTTGTCTTTGCTGCTCGTCACGAAATAGGTCCGATCTGGCGAAAGCTGGAGATCGGTCACGGAATCCGTGTGTGAGCGCTCGTTGTTTGAGATTTCTGAGCTTGTGGTGACGTCGAACAGAGCGACTTTGCCAGATTCGTGTCCGGTAAGGACGGTATTGGGCGTGTAAGTGAACGCGCACACCGTGGCTTTGGAGCCGACGGGATTAAATATGTGTTCCGGTTCGAGTGGTTCTCTGTAGAAGTAAAGAAAGAATGGGGAGGACAAGGTAAACGTGAGCCACGGGACGCAACGCTGTGCCATCGAAAGAAAAGGAAAAAAAAAGGCAAAGAACGAACGGTCAGTTCCATCACCCTGATGGCACACGTGTTGGTCGGGTGATACAAACGACCTTTTCGTCGTCGTCGCTGAACGCGACCCGTTTGACTGCGGTCGGAAACTCCCAGACGTACAGAAATTTCCCGTTCGAGACGTTCCACAGCCGTAGCTCGTTGTCCGCCGACCCGGAAACCATGAATCTGGATTGTGCTGAACGTGGTGAGAGTCGGGAGACGTCCAGAGTGCGATTCGAGCTTACAATCAACAGCGATCGTCCACACTGTCCCGTTGTGACCGTCGTATGTCCCCATGTGTTCACCGTTGTGGGAGAACCAGACGTTGATGATGTGGTGTTTTGAGCATGAAAAAAGGAGACCGCCCTCGGCGTTGAATTGTATCTGTGTTGGAGAACGCTCGTGGCCTGATTCCGATTGAGTCCACTCGCGAGAAAGCCACATAAAGTAGCGCTTGCCTTGCAAAAGAATTGGCCACTGTTGTAATCATGTAAAGTCAACGAGAGGGATCTCTGCCAAATTATCCTTACCGTTTTGATTTACGAGGGCTTGGGGACGAGTCATCGGAGTCAAAAAGATTTCACAGCTTGTCCGTCTTTCCTTATCCGGCAACAAGGGAAGGCTATCGAAAAAGCCGTACAACCCGAGCCAGAAACCCCAGAGGAAGAGAGCGAGGAGGAGGAAGAGGAAGAGGAAGAGGAAGATATCGCTCTGGACGAAGATGCCGTCGAAGACGCTGAACTCGACAAAGATGTCGTACCAAAACGAAAAGTCGAAATCGACAACACCATGTGTCTTCCCATCACTTCTTTTACTTGCTTGCTTACTTTTTTACGATAGGACGCCCTTCGTCGAATACGCGAGATGATTCAATTCGAAACTTTGCAGGATGGAAGGTTCCTCTTTGCTGGTGAAATCAACAAGAGCGACGAGGTATTCGTGGTGAGTTGCCACTGTCTCTGTATGTGCCGCTGGGCCCGCTGACGGAGGATTGCTCTCGCAGGAGTTCGTTGGCACCACGCGAGAAAGATGAATGCGCTCATCTTCCTCGTACCCGAGGACATTGTGGATGTGCGACCGCGTTTGGTGCGTTTCATTTTGGGGGGCTTTCCTTTTCTCATTGCCTTGCTGATATGCGCTCTAGATTTTAACGTTTATCGGAAATTTGATGAGCATCGCGCACTAGGAACTTGGTGGCCCTGGACTCGGAACTGGTCGACGACAGAATACTTGTAGTTGATACGTGAATGTGATCGCCTATGATCTGCCTAACACAAATGTTTATGTAGTGGCACTTCGTATAGACTCTTTCTTTCTGTACACTTTCTCGCCAGTCGTTCCGAAGGTGGGGGATATCTTCTCGTACAACGAAAGCCTATAAGTGGAAAAAAAAAATAAGACGTTGGAAAGAACCGCTGCGCGCCATAGTACATAGACCATCCTGCATAAGACCCGCCGATCCGAGTGATCCACTCGCACAAGAAAGCCCCCTCATATCTGCAACGACTCGACTGGGATGCTCCCTCGTTCCCACTGCATGTGTCGTACCTCGCCAGAGCTCCCGTATTCCACCTGGTCCTGCAGGTATTCCGCGAGCGATCGGTCCGACTTCGGCGTCGTCGCCCCCCGTTCCAGCAGGTTGTTCAAGGCGTCGAGCACCTCAGGGTACTGTGCCAAGAACGGATAGCTCTCTTTGCACAGTCCGCGTGCGCGGATACGAAGGCACCGCGTTTCGTTGGCCGTTCGTTGAGAAACCCGGGCAGGGAAGGTCACAGATTCCAGTCCCTTTTCATTCAGACGAAGGTCGGCTACGATCGTGATGTAAGGGAGGGAGTTGGAGCTTTCGGGTCGTTCCTTTGGATCTTGCTCAGCGCGTCGTGCTGCTTGGAGGTGCGAGCTTTGTCGGATATGAGGATTTGCGATACGCAATCCACACCTTTGGGTCCACCAGGCTTGGACTTGAAGTAGATGGGGATGACCTTGTCGATGGCCGGCTGATCGTGACAGCACTGGACAGCGCATGTTCGCTGCCAGTGTCGCATCGTCCATTCCTTCAGGCTGCATGTGACATCAGCGGCGGCCCGGGAACAGAGACGTGAAAGCAAATAGTAACTCATTCCAACTGATCCCCCGGCGCCTTATCCTCTTGTCGAATGTGGGACTTCATCGAAACCCAATGAGAAAAGTTGATGTAGGCATCTTCAAATGCCTCCTTCGCTTCGCTTCTGCCAAGCTGGATTTTGTCCCAGAAGCCTTTGCCGAACAAGAACTCGAAAAACTCGACCACAGGGATACTGCGGCAGTGGACGAGTTCAATATCATTCCGATTGCCTATGAGGTCCTGTGGGTCGGTGTTCTGGCTGCGGATGACGAAGAAATCCTTGGCGAGCAGCCAAATCAGACGGCTAACCAACTCGCCGCATTGTCCGATGTCGATCATCCCGCTGTCCACCTTCTTTTGCAGCGTACGGAGTGTATCTACCAGGGACTCCCTGGTTCGATGCATGGAATGTGCAGCGACGCACGACAAGAAGGGTTCGGAGGGGTAGGCGCTGTAGGTCCAGATACGATCTTCAGTCGTTGTGACGCAGATTCGCATGTGGCTGGCCACAGTAGATTCGACGAAGCGGACAGCATCCCGGTGTCCAAAACAAACGTCGAGGCCGAACCGCTGCGCTAGGACGACAAGTGCCTGTTTCTCGTCCGATCCTTTGTACGGTGTCGCCCCGACCAGCTTGTTTAAGCCGAGGGAAAAGATCGCGTCCGGGAGGAACGTCATTTGGAGCGATACCCATCTATCAGCGAGCAGTTAGTACTCGACACACAGATAATGCATACGGGAGGTAGAAACTCACAGGGGGCGACCGTATCGCAGGATATTCTCTACCATCGCGACGTCAGTACCGAAGGCCGGGGCATGCTGGTCCCATCCCATCTGGCAAAACGGCGGGAATATTTGTTGACCCCCCATCGACACTCGAGCAGAGTTGACTACCGGAGTCATTAGCAAGACGGTAAAGAAGTGGGGTAAGGTACCTACACAATGCTTGTGGGGATGCGAAATCGGCGACCTTCGACGTTGTGGACGCAAAAACTACCCACACTGCGTGTGAGGAGCGTGGCGCCGAATACGCTTTGATGACCCGGAAAAGGATTGTCGAACGGCGGAAGTTTGCCACCTCGTGGAGTGGATGAGACTCGTCTAATGCGATGACCAACTTGGGCTGATGACGGTCGGCATTGGGAAAGCCAGTGTCCAAAACTTGGGTCAATCTCTTGTAATACTTGAGGCTTAAATCCACTTCGGGGCCGTTATCGGACTTCGAGCCGCCAGACGTCTTGTTGGTGTCTGTGAACGCAATCGGAGATGAGCACATAAAACTGGCGATACTTCACCCACTGACCTTCGAGTGACAAGGTCTGCATGGCATCCGCAGTACTTGTCGGTGGCCATTGTGAGCTCAAATTCTCTCTTGATCTGCCGATTAAATTAAGTAGCTGACCATGAGCGGGTAGTGCACCAAGCCTACCTTTTTATACGTGCTCTGCAACCCGTACAAAGAACTTTGCGCGGAATGGCGAGTCCAACGTGCACATCTCCTTACTCCAGTCTTCGACCGCTGCTCTCCCATCATCGCCGGGTTTCAGCCGGCCCGATATGTCGGACCCAATGAGCTCTGAAATGGCGGAGAAGAGGGCATAACACTGGGTAGCATACTGCGCCGCTGTCTCGCAATCTCCAGTGAGGATTGACGCGGGCGTGTCCGCTACAGGTCGGAGGCTCGTGTATGACATCAAGACACCCCTGCGAGAAAGCTAGGTGTGACAAGTAAGTAATAGATTGCGAGGTTGAATGAAGATGGGGTACCTCTAAGATAGCGCGCGTCTTTCCCGTGCCGGAACTTTGTACGATGGAACAGAATTTAGCATAATATTGGCGCTCCTTGTCCATATAGTGGCGATGGCTCCGCTCGAGACATTCATAGAACGCATCGACCGCGACTCCTTGATAAGGTCGCGTTAACGCAGTCAGTAATCCCCGTTTTACATCTCCACTGAGGCCGGAAGAGGAGTTGGGGACCGGGTCGGAAATGATAGTGGATTCAGCGCGAAGGATACCTGTTGTGGTGGCATCAGATGATGAGCTTCGCTCCTAAGAGATGACGGAGCCTGGACGTACTGAGGTTTAGAACACGACCGTATTCTTTTTTGTTCCAAGCTGTCACGAGGATATCTCGTAACTCTGGGTGGGCCTTGAATAGTTCCTTTGCGTTTTCAACTTCGTTGTACTTTGTGTCCTTGAACCTTTAACAAACCCGTTGAGGAGGAAGCACAATTTCCACAGCTTCCAGGGGAACAGCTTACTAGTAGAATGCGATCGCCCGGGCCGTATATCCTCATCGCGTAAAACACGTGATGTTCTTGGGACTCGGAGACACGTTACGTAAGTCTTAGCCCGCCACCACACCACATCATGATTCTGTTATCGACTTTGAGCACGACGATGATCGCACCGCCCTCCTCGACGGCAACGCCAAATGGGTCAAGGCCATGAACGAATCTGATCCCACTTTCTTTGGGAAATTAGCCAAAGGACAATCACCAAAGGCACGGAACATTTCTCACTCACTCACTTTTTTTCTCGTTCCAACAACACCCACAACGACAGATTCTCTGGTTCGGATGCTCAGACTCGCGCGTCCCAGAGTCGGTCATAACAGACGCTCGTCCAAATGACATCTTCGTACACCGCAACGTCGCAAAGTGAGCGCTTTTCTTTTATAGATAATTCATTTTCCCACAACTCTACACGCAGCCAGCTCTATCCAGACGACGACAGCGCGCTCGCCGTCGGCGTTCTAGGTGTCGAACACGGTATGTTGACGCGCATACACGCAACTCTCTGCTTCTACATACCCCCCATCAGTCATCCTCGTGGGACAAGGCCTGCCTTGGAGCATCCGTGGCTCGGCTGGCCCGGTCCGCCCCCAGTAACACTACCACTGCAGCTGCTGTCGACACCACCGACACTGTCACTACCACCAACGCCACAGACAGCGCGGCAGCTGGCTCACCCCACTCACCGGCCTCGCCGCCTCTCTCGACGGTCTCGCCGACACCGACGCCGACCACGCCCTCGACCGCGTCATCCACGAAAACATCGAGAGGCAGGTTCCGCTCGCCACGAAAGACGCAAGCTGGTTCCCTTCCAGTGCTCCACCTGTGCATCGTCGCGCCTGCATCCACATTCTTCGAACGAATCGGGAAACTCGTGTGGTCTTTGCGTTTATCATGCTCAGGTGCGAGTGAACGCATGGCCGTTTCAGGGAGGCTGATGGTTCTCCACGTCCATGTCTCGGCTCAGGTCGAGACGGAGGACAAACGTCATGCAGCGGCAATTCGGGCGTCGCAGGAGCCACAACCACCACTACCACGGCCCCCATAGCCATCGACACCATCTGCGAATACATGTTATTGGCCATCTGCGAACGCTCATTGAGCCAACTCGCACCGCCGTAGTACGCACAAGTAGGGCCGCGGAGGGAAGCTGAAAACCTGTTTTTTAAATGAATGTTTTTTTTTTCAAATTCTACATGATATGCCGGACAATACTCTACCTCTTTGGCATCGAAAAATTCACTGGACGCCGATCAAGATGTCTGCCAACTTCTTGGGCGGCATAACCAAAGTGAGCAGTGGCTGGATCGAAGTGCTTACAAAGTCCGCAACAGCCTCCGTTTTACTTGTTTGAATCATGCCAGCGATGCACTTTGATGCCCGACAAGCTGCCTTGATAACGCTCACTCTCGTTCTCTTCCTCGGCACTGTCTACTCTGTCAAGAACGACACATTCCTCGACACCTTAGATCCCCTTCTCTCTCATCTTCCCCATCACCTTCAAAATACTGACTACTTCGCCAACAAGTCCAACATCCTCAACGTCCTCTTCATCAAGCGCGCCTGGGGCTGGACATCCTTCGCCTTCCTCTTCATCTGGCTCACCAGTCCACGATACACCCTGACCCTTCGCCGCATACTTCAGTGGGTCGTCGCTTCCCTCGCATGGGTCGCCTTTACCCGCTGGTTTTTCGGCCCTGCTATCCTTGAACGCGCGATCATCCTCTCGGGTGGGGAATGCACCGTTGCCCTACCATCGGGTGGCTCGTTTGCCGTCCCACTCGAGTACTGCTTCTCCAGGACCTCACTCGCGCCCGAGACGCACCCTGGCCTGTTCGCATCACCGTGGGTGCTACCCGAGGCTGGCACGTGGCGCACTGTACCGCGGCTGCGCAGGGGCCACGACGTATCTGGGCACGTGTTCCTCCTGACCGCGTCTATCTTGTTTCTCGTGGGCCAGATTAGGCCGGCACTGACGACGAATACACAAGCTCCCGCCGCAACCTGGTCGGGCCTATGTCCACGGATGCACAAGTGGTCGGTGTATGCCGCGCTGGGGCTTGTCGCCCTTTGGTTGTTTGCGCTTGGGACGACGAGCGTATATTTCCACACGCCATTTGAGAAGCTGACGGGATACCGTGCGTGGCCGTGTAGTATTCATCTGTCTGTTTGTTGTTGCTGACCCATTCCATTCGCATAGTGCTAGGACTGGCGGGGTACGGTCTGACGTTGTTGATTTAATGCATGCCAACTGTGATGGTGGACCACGATGATAACATTGCCTGTCATGTAAAGATGTCCTTCCTATGGACGAGTGTATGCTCGATGATAGCGATGTAATTTTTGGTCAGTCTGACTTCCATCGTAATATATATTAATCACTACTCTTAGTCGCACATAGAGTGATGATAATCATCCTTCTCATACATATCATCTCACATCAATCCACCAGGTTTACACTCAAAATTTGGCAAAAACTCTCTCTCGGCACACCCCGCCTACTTGGCGACCAACTCCTCAACCACGGGCACTCGCCTCAGAGACCCATTTGCTGCGATTGTCTTGTCCATACACTGCCTCGCCTTCACCCTCCTCCTCCGGGGTGCCGCCATACTTATTACTCGTAAAAAGTCAGGAATTTGCAGCTCGGGTTGGGCCGCTCGGCGGGTCACGACTCGCTTTCTCGGAGCGCCTTGAGCCAGTTGAGGGACGACCTGCTGTGTAGAGGGCGTTGTGGATTGAGTCGACCGCATACACGCATCCGCTACCATCTCCAGGCTGAACTCGGTTACCGTTTCGTGGCTAGCCGCGTTCCAGACGATCACCTGGTTGCTCAGTGTCCCACACACGATCCACATCCCATCTTTCGACACCACAATGTTTTCGACAGGACTCCCAACGACTATCGGTGTCCAGTTCCGTGCCACCTTCTACGCCTTAGAACAAAAATTCCCCGGCGTCCCATGATGTGCTTACTATCTGCGAGGAATGCGACAGTACATATCTCACTTCAGCTTTGAATTTCGATTGGCTGTGCGCCCCCTAGGCCAATGTTGCTCTACTCTTGTGTCCCCGTCAGTATGACCACACTTTCAAATATCTTGCCTTATATCACCTCGAAGCGCCGTTGCTTCCCTTTCTCAGGCTCAGATAGAGCAAGGCTCCGACTCTTTTCTTCTCGTCAGTATCATCGTTTCGCCTAGTGGTAGAGCTCAGTTCCTCACCAGCTATTTCCGAGAAGACGAACGGAAGACGGTTCAACCGAGCGCTCGCAGTACTCGAAGTGATTTTGCGTGAGACATTTGAAATCGCAACGTCCTTTCCACTGCTTTGATGCGAAGCTAAGCTTTCCTGCAGCACTTCCGGGGGGAAATGATGGTGAGCTGTTCGATCTGCGACATCATTTTTGCTGCTTGATCTCATTCGTTGCCATCGTTGGACAACATCAGTTCATGTGGTGCTTCAACATCGTGCCTCCCGCGTCAAGCTATCTACTTGTAGATCACAGGCGCGCAACTTGGGTCACAGGAAGGTTCTGAACGTCAGTGTTGACTCACCGTGTCAAGGATTAGTAGCCCCCAAGGCCCGTGTCCGTCTTTGTATACTAGCTTTCCGCGTCGAAACCCCCCTCCTTCTTTCCTCAGTATCGTGCTTCTCGATTCTAGGTACTGTCGCACCCGTTTTTTCTGTCTATGTACTCAGCTCTTCTCGATTCTAGTGATCCTTGCGCTATTCGTGTGTGCGCCGCGGTCTCCGGTGAACCTGTCACACCGTGGCACTCTCCGAACATCAAGGTTATCCATAGTGGGCAGAGTAAGGGGTTTTTTGGGGCCTGCGAAAGCTCCAGTTCGCAGGCTGGACCTGCGCGTGACTCGTGAGTAATCAGTGGCTGATGCGTCCAAGTGGAATTATGTTGGCTCGTACAGGACTCAGGAGGCATCCAGGCACTGGCACACAGTCACGACTATAAACATAACATTGATCCATGAGCCTGCTTTGCATTATCATCATCTCCCCACGCGATGTTCGACTCGAAGACTACCGTGACGGGTGCCTTGGTCCTTAGCTGTGTCACGGTCCTAGTTCTATGGATCGGAAGACGAGCTCTTGCGAGTCGAAACTCGTCCATTGCCCCCTGGACCCCCTGGTTTACCATTTATCGGAAATGTGATCGGAATCAACACAAGCGCCCCATGGTCGACTAACGTGGGCAAAAACATACGCCAGTACAGTATGTTCTATTTCACCTCATTCAGTGAAGTCTACATCCATGCAGGCGACATAGTTTATTCCAGACTGTTGGGGAAGGAAATCATCATCATCAATTCGGAGAAGGTTACCAAGGACCTGATGGAGAAACGGTCTAGTAACTATTCAGATCGTCCCTACCTCATTTCCAACGATTTGTTAGTTCTTCATTTCTCATCGCACCGCTAAACTTGATCTGTTATTCAAGGTGTGGAGTGGCTTTCGCTTCTTCCATTTTGCCTTACGGCGATCGATGGCGGTTGCACAAGCGGTTCTTTCACCAAACGTTTCGGCACGACGCGACGCCCCGATTTTTGCCTTGCCTGTAAGAGAAGTCATGTCATTTCCTCCAGCAGTTGTTGGATGCACCTGAAGAACTCGACAACCATCTATTCGAATAAGAATGTCAGAGAAAATGCAGATATATCCAACTCAACCTTCCATTAAGATACACGGCGTCTGTTATCTTGAAGAGCACGTATGACTATGACGCAGTGTCTCGCAAGGACGAGATCATTGACATCGTAGCAAACGTTTTAACCGTTATTGTTCCTGCTACCCGCCCTGACATAGCAGTTATACTTAGTGCCTTCCCATTCTGTGAGTCAGCTGGTTGGCATCTCTTGTTCGGCTTTAATTATTCGACTAATTTGTTTTCAGTGCTCCAACTCCCGTCGTGGTTTCCTGGTATGTCGTTTAAGAGGGATATGGCGATGGCACGTGGGGCTACAAAAGTGTATCTTGACCGTCCGTTTGAATATTCTCTCCGGAAAGCGGAAATGGTCATTTTGATTTCTTGCGTCATAAACAGACTGAATACTAAACACATCCAATAGCCCAGCAATAGTGTCTCGCTGTCTTTGGTACACGACGGACTGCGGATGATTGAAGAGAAAGGAACTTCGTCTAAGGAAACGTGGATGAAGGCACTCAAGGAAGCAGCTGGGACCGCGTTCTTGGGTACATTGTTCACATTCTCGTCGGCCTATTCAATACTCATTTATACCATTTAACCATTAGGTGCATCAGAGACTGTGCGCAACATAATCTCTATGCTGATCTCTATTATTGACAGTCAAGCACAGTCCAACTCGGTCCTACTGACGTTTTTCCTGATGATGATGTTGAACCCCGATGCGCAGGAGATCGCTCAAGCACACATAGACGCTGTTGTTGGCAAAATTAGGTTACCGGCAAAAGAAGATAGACCGTTGCTGCCCTTCGTAGACGCTATCTTTCGGGAGACGCTCCGATACAGCCCTGTCATCCCACTGTGTGAGTGATCCTGTTTCATCGTCAGTTCATCTCATTGAGCCTCATGCATCGTGCAGTGCTTCCTCATGTTGCAGTTGACGATGATGTGTATGATGGTTTCTACATCCCAAAGGGTGCTTACTGACCTTCATTCGTTGCTGAGCGTGTATTGACAATACTTTCAGGTGCCGTCCTATTAGCAAACGTGTGGTCAGTGTGCTATACGTTTTCGTCGAAATAGATCTTGATACTCTCTAGGTCAATGGCGCACGATGAATCCAGGTATCCCAACCCTCACGCATTCATCCCTGGACGATTCCTCAACGAAGACGGTTCCCTCAAACCGAATGATATTGTACATATCACGTTCGGATTCGGCCGACGCATGTGTAGCGGGAGACATTTTGCAGACGCGTCTGTGTGGTCTGTAATTGTCAAGGTGTTGGCGGTATATCAGATATTGAAACCACTGGACGAGAACGGTCTAGAAATCAACATCGAACCCAAGTTTTCTAGTGGTCTCAGCGTGTGAGTGATGATCCGTCTCACTCAATCTAACTTAGGACTCGGTGCTGATACTCTGTACAGACGCCCTCTGCCTTTCAAGTGCAGAATCGTTCCCAGATTTCCAGGGATGGACGCTAAGAAGTTGGAGGAGTTGATTGCTGCCAGTGTTCCTTAGTGCCTCCTTCCTTCAGGCTCGAAAGTTCTTTGTTTGACGAAATGTATGCGGTGGAGATTGTAAATTTGTAAAACAGTGGAGATGATGGAGGAGAGCAAGTCGACGCTACTGTTAAGCACCGAATGCACGTTTTGGAAAGGTGGTCCATTTAATACTAATGCTGCATGGCGAGGCGATGACGCGATGTCGTCGAAAGATGACTGATCTCCTACAGAGGTCATCTCCCTTTTTCGAGCAAGAAGTCCCCCAGTACTCCCCACTCGTGCATCTGAATTGCAACAGATCTATCCGGGGTCACGCCCCTCCAAGTTGCACACCTCTGCCACCTCTACAAGCTGGCCAACTCCCTCGATAGGGCGTAACATCGGTAGCTGGTACCCTACACGGCCTCGGACGGGCAGCGGTGACGTCGGAGCAGCGGTAACCTCCCGACGAGAGCTTTCGCAGGCTCGAAACTACTTAACCCGCTCCCTTAGTACCTGCCACCCGATCCGAGCAGGCTGCGCTCTTCAACGACCCCCAGAGCGGTTAAGACGCCATCGCTGCCAGTGACGCCATCGGAATAGGAATCAACCTGTACGCATGTTCTGAATGATGCCTACACGGCGGTCCCGTTACTCATGTGCTGTGTCTTGCAGCAAGATCAACTTGAAACACGTTCAAAACCCATTCCAATTTTGACGGCCAAGAGAGGCGACACTTGTCCGCGTCGCTATCTTAAATAAAGCAAATCGCCGGGCGAGCAGGACGTCATGGATTCCACGGCGAACCCGGTGGTCTCGTCACCACGTTGTACAAGGAAGACATGCCAACGCTCTGGCGACTCCCGCGCTTCCTCTCGCCTGTGCCGTCTTCGATCCTTCAGGACACTGGATGGAGAACGTGTCGCAGGCTCTCCCGCTCAGGGCCATTACGCAGGCGCTTCTTGAAGTTCTGCCGCACGTGTCCTGCATCCGCCCGCCCTTGCGTGCCGCCACGCAGACCCGGTGTGGTGGTGGTGTGATACAAGACGCTAATGTACATGGCTGTGCCTCCAGCCACTGCGCCATGACCCTGCCACCGCCTACTCGAAGGAGGACCTGGCCTAGAGAACCACCGGCTCTGCCCAACGGACACATCGTGAATGAGTTCATGTACTGCGGGTGTGACCGGCCACTAATAATGAGACCAGAGCAAATATTCGAGCCAGTCAGTACTGGGACTGACAGAGTGCCACATCAGAGAGCATCGATCGAGAATTGGCCTCGTCCGAGAGAGGGAGGACAACACAGGATACGTGCGAGCTATATTATATGTTGTGCCGTGAGATGGGTAAGTTTGTTTCGAACTATACTCCATACAAACACGGGAACGCAGATATGATTGTTCAATATTGTGAATTATCATATACATATAAGATGCGTTTTCAAGGACGTGCCTAGAGAACGCTCGGATGTATCTGCCCCTTTCGCACCAGGTTCTGCATCACCCATCGTTTCTCGCTTCTTTCGCGCTGTGTCCTCTTGAATGTCGAATATGCCTCACGTCAGTGGTTCGATCATAAGCACGGTGTGTGAAAATGCGTGCTGGGTCAGTGCATGTCAGAGTCTGAGCGGGCGATGTGTTCCCTGGTGTTCAAGGGTTAGTACATTTGGAACACATGATCGGAGGAGGACCAACGGGTGGGTACAATAGGGAAAATATTTGTGCCAGTCACAGTTGGTCTGGAATCACGTTGCTAGCTCATTGACCTGCGAAATAACAATCAGATAGTGACACCGAAGCATGGCCCTCAAGGAGAAAATCTGACGAAAAAATGTCGAAACGAGAAACCGTCCTCTGAATCCTCGACTGATATGTGGGGATTAGATATCACGATAGCGAGATAACGATAAAATCGAGCGCCCAGGGCACAGGGTACCTGCGTATAGAAAGCCAGACGTTCGCGTGCACGTGTGTGCTAGGTGATAAAGGTGTGTTGTGAGTGAACGACAAGACATTCTCTTTGAACCCGACCCAGTATGTCTGACAGGTTGCTCTCAAGGAAGAGGAATGGTGAGTAGTGCGTAGGCAGGGCCATCGACGAACGGCGCTGACGAGAGCAACCAGAGTCGAGTAGGGCGGACAGCCCACTTCCCTTGGACGGCGGTCAGCAGGTGCAAACATCGGCGACCAACGAAAGAGAGTTACTGGAGGATACTGAGGCATTGAATGGATCCAACGTCACAACCGACGCGAATCCAATCGAAATCGTTGTTCAAGATGAGATAAAGGCGGTCGCTTTTCTTGCTGATGGGGAGCATGTAGTGAGCGGTGGAAGGGAAAGGAAGATTCGACAACGGCGAGTGGAGGATGGCAAGGAGGTGGGGAAGCCAATGGACGCTGGGAGTGTTATTTGGGACCTGGCAGTCACACAAGATGGCAAGTGGATTGTGTGTGGGACGAGCAGTGGTCAAGTGATGGTCTGGGATGCGAAAACCCAGGAAAAAGTGGTCGGGTTCAAAGCACACAACGGTTGGGTGCGTGCGGTGGACGTTTCAGCAATTAAATGGGACGAAAATCGCGACAGGAGGAGATGACGAAACACTCATTGTCTGGTCGTTGTCCGATGGCAAGCGACTCCTCGGACCATTCGAACACGACGACTGGTTGGGTGCAGTAAAGTTCTCTCCCGACGGACGACGCATCGCTATTGCCACATGGAATCACTCTGTTCGCATCTACGACGGCAACGTCCTCGCGGACTTTCCAATTCAAGTTCACTTCGTGGGCCAGCGACCTCTTTGCCTTGTCCGAAGACGGTAACATTCACTCTCTCGACGTGTCCACCAAGAAAACGCTCGCGAGATGGCGCATCCACAGCGACGACAAACCAAAGTGTATCGCATTGGCATTCAACGACACAATCATCGCAGCCTCAGCTATTTCGTCGCTCTCACTATGGGACACCAAGACACACCAACAAATCGGCAACGTCATCCACCACTCCCACTCCATCCGGTCCATGACCATATCTCCAAGCTATGACATTGCGACCGCTGGAGACAGCAACATCACGCTGCGGAATCTCTACAACATCCTTCCCTCATCCTACCGCAAAAATGTGAGTAAGCTACTCGTATAAGTTCACGTCCTTATCAATTTATCCTTGGCCGCTCCAGGTGCGCTTGGAGCCAGAAATTCGGCGCTTGAAGGTCGAAAAAAACGATCTCGAAGACAGAGTACAGTCCCTACAAAACTGCCGCCAAAGTACGTTCGTCAGCTATATAACTCTGCTTCGCTGACATTCGTTTCCACCAGAGGACGACATAGCGAATCTCGAGAAAACTGTTCAGGAACTACGGACCCAGCTTACTACATCCAACGAGGAAAACACAGGCCTCAACGAAATAATCAAGTCCCTTCGTGAACAGAATGAATCCTCAAGTGCGTTCTCTCCGGCTTCAAACCTACTTCGTTCACAGTTTATCAGGTCGTAAAATCACTCATCTCGATGAATCGGGCAAGGAACTCCGCAGCGTGCTTGAAGCATCCCAAGGCTCACTCGATCGATTGACCCAGACTGTCATGGCACTACGCGCTGACGTTGATCGACCCGAAAAGAGCTCAGGTGCGTTTTGAGCCATCCCAACTGACGGTTATCTGACACGTTTTCAGAGTTCATTGCCCCCAAAATAAACGAGCTCGAGCTTACCATCCAAGAAGTCGGTAACAAATTCGCCACATGCGAATGTGCCCTCCTTGAATATGACAAGAAGTATAAGTGCGAAACGTTGTACGCCGACGGTCGCATATATGATGCTGCACGCCATATTGCAAACGCGATGACTGAGGATCAATGGTGTAACAAACCAGTCAGAGATTGGCTGAAAGGTGAGCTTGTACGTCTTGTCACAGAATAGTATGTTCAATTCCTGCCTTCAGAATTCACCCACCGATGTGTATCAAGGCTTCAGGAGATCGGAGACCGGGCATCAAGTTCCAGGAAACATGACGAGGCTCTTTCGGCATACTCCACCATCATGTTGCTCACTCCCTCGCCTCCGGACGGCGTGCTGATGGGATGGGCGAGAATGGTGCTCATTCGTCGCTCAGCGAGTGAGGCATTGGGTACTGTGAAGAAGGTATGGTTGATTCGGTCTTTGAGAATTGCATGATAATTCTCGTTTCATCCAGTTCAAGCTTCCCATGTTTCTTGTTTATCTGGTGGTCTGCAATGTTCTCGAAAGTGACGCTCGTCTTATAGAGGCAGTCGAATGTTTCCGAACGATGAAAAATAAGGTATTAGAGGAGACAAGCACCCTTGATGAGCGACGGCAGTGGGAACTCGGTGAGTAATCCCATTTGCTACACCACACGGAAACTAATCTGAAGATATCTCCAGATTTTCGACAACGTTGTAGCAGAAAACTGGTAAAAGAGGGTGATGCGGCAATGCATGCGGCAATGCATGATGCGGCCATCGGATCCTACTCGATCGCACTCTCACTTCACCCAACGAATATCAGCAACATCATACTGAAATGCTGCAAGGCGCGAGTAGGATTGTTAGAGGATGAACTCATAAACGCCACCCAGGTATAAATTGATCCGCGCGGCATGCTGAGTTGACAGCGCTGACTGCACAATCAGGTGACTGAATGCGATCCATCGAACTACGAGGACAAAAGGAAACATGCCGTATCATATAGCCTAGGCCGTTACAAGGAGGCATTTGAAGCATTCAGGACGATGAAGTCGAGGATGGAGAAATCAACTGATCCATAAGCTCGGGGTAAGTTATTCTCATTCATGTTGCGCAGACGAGCTGATTTTGTGGTAATAGACATGCGGCGTTGTTATCTCGACACCACTCCACTGATCCGAAAAGTCGTCGAACAGACCACCCGTCTCATTCCCCATGTTCTCATCGACACTACCACTGGTTGTCTCTATGATAAGACAATGCAACAGGCAGCTTTCGAGGAGTGTTCCCTGTTTAATGAGTTGCGGTCTTCCATGATTACCCCCGATCGGTTCGACCATGCGCGGATCCAGTGGGAGGTGGAGAAGTTCTATGAATATGTGATGTTCTCACACAGGTGGCAGCCACACGAGCCATCGTTTCAAATGGTCGAGAATACCCTCATCTACGGACTTCCTGCAACCCCCGCGAACAACCAAATCATCAACTTTTGCAAGCTCGTGCAGTCTCGGCGTTTCCGGTGGGGATGGAGTGATACATGTTGTGTCAACCAGAGCGACAAGGGAGTTCAGCAAGAAACTGTTGTTGCCATGTTTCAGTGGTATCGTCGCGCGGCGCTCACAACCATCCATCTTCTCGGTGTTCACTCCAAATCGCAAAGGAAGTGCCTTTTGTGGAAAAGCATCTGGAACACTCGTGGATGGACATACCAAGAGTACGTCGCGTCGAAAGTCGTGCAATTCTATACGGAAGATTGGAAGCCATACCTTGATCTCGACATGTTCAATCACAAGGAATCACCCCTAATCCTCTCCGAGATGGAACAGGCAACCAATTTTGCTACCCAGGCCCTCGCATCGCTTCAGCCAGGGCTGACCAGGGTGCGCGAGAAGTTGTACTTGGCTTCGAAACGCGAGACGACGCGGGTAGAAGATGTCGCATATTGTCTGTTTGGTATCTTTGATGTCTCACTCCCGGTCATATATGGGGAGGGTACGCGAGCAGTCCGTCGTCTTCTGGAGTACATCTTGACCCAGTCAGATAACGTCACACTTCTCTCCTGGACTCGTGCTGGAAACTCGAGTGGCAGTGCCAACAGCTACCTCCCTGCCTCACTGTCTAGCACGCATAGAGCCCCCTCATGTTCCACGGCCAATCGAGACGGCCGAGATAGACGGGATGATCGTGGCCTTGCAATCATCCTTGCCCGACCCCTTGCTCGCCGTTCAGTTGTACGAGCGACTGTATGACCTTCCCCCTCTTTTGATCATGACTGGTCGACTCCGTCTTCCTTGATTTGTTTTCTCCCTGACATCCCTTACCGCTATCGCAGCGAGACATGGATCGGACTCAATCGTTCATGTTTATCATGCCACTACTCCCGTCCTCGGTGACATACGCATTGAGACCGACGACGACTTGATCGGAATGCACGGCTTGATGCTCATCCACCCCTGGATCAGTCCCCTTCTGGACAAGGATTTCTTGGGTGGGGCTCCTCAGTTTGATCTAGCCATGCGTGCATTACGGCTTGTCGTTCGACTGAAGCAGCCGTTCGGTGCGCTGCTACTTGCTTCGAAGGGGCGCGTGCTGTATAAACGTGTCGCGACGGACAGTTTTATCCATGTTCAGATCCTGGCAGAGACGCCGTTGGAGGAGTTGATGGACAGCGTGCGTATAGTCGACGTGCAGTAATCGTGGATTGTTTTTCGCTTTGGTTATTGTGTACGATGGACTCCCTCTGGAATTTTACGATTTAAAGCAATATCTTTGTCGTGACTGGACATCATAATGGTGACAATATATTTATATTTCTTTCTGCTTCGCCTCTCTCGTCGTCTCGTCATTATTA
>JBBPOY010000109.1:0-19818 GCA_038091675.1 Leccinum proliferum | reverse complement strand
GCCACGTACACTACGGACAGGCCCGCTTCCCGAGCATGACTCCGAACCCGTATCAAACGCTCGGGCCCTTCGACTTAGACTGATCTCGGTGTCGTATCATACGAGCAGGCCCCTCGACGAAGAGTGACACATGCCACGTACACTACGGACAGGCCCGCTTCCCGAGCATGACTCCGAACCCGTATCAAACGCTCGGGCCCTTCGACTTAGACTGATCTCGGTGTCGTATCATACGAGCAGGCCCCTCGACGAAGAGTGATACATACCACGCACACTACGGACAGGCCCGCTTCCCGAGCATGACTCCGAACCCGTATCAAACGCTCGGGCCCTTCGACTTAGACTGATCTCGGCGTCGTATCATACGAGCAGGCCCCTCGACGGAGAGTCACTCCGAGTACGTTCACTACACACGGGCCGACCTTCCGAGAAAACCAATTGCCTGAGTGATACTGAACCAATAGCATACTGGTGAACACTTCGACTGATGGTGACACCGACCTTGTAGACTCTGGACAAGCTCATCACCCTAGACTGAGTATTGGTGACACCGACAGATGCCGAGCTTGTAGCATACCTATCGAGGACTCGAGGCGATACTGCCCAATATACAAATCGGCTGAGACCCCGAGTCATAGCTACGCCGAGCGTATGCAACGCAATGGAACACCTCCCGAGTGTATAGATAAGTTCTTCAATATGTGTTGAGCGGCTTGAGATATTCGTTGCAATTACTCAATAAATTATCTAACCTACAATATGCAGGAAGTACCACACAGAAGAAGAAGCGAATGCGAACATCTTGTTTTTCGAATGAAAGAGCTGAAGACACATCCACTTCGACTTGGAGTGATTCCGACCTCCTAGAATACTGATAGGACTACCACCCGAGAGTGAAACCGACGGACGAGAACAGCTCCGAGAGTATGGATAAGTCCTTCAATATGTGGTGAGCGGTATGGGATATGTGTGACAATCAACGTCGTCTGCTCTCAAAACATTATGCGCACTACAATATGCAGGAAGTACCACACGGAAGAAGAAGCGAATGCGAACATCTTGCTTTTCGAATGAAAGAGCTGAAGACACATCCACTTCGACTTGGAGTGATTCCGACCTCCTAGAATACTGATAGGACTACCACCCGAGAGTGAAAGCGACGGACAGGAACACCTCCCGAGATTATGGATAAGTCCTTCAATATGTGGTAAGCGGCATGAGATATGTGTGACAATCAACGTCGTCTGCTCTCAATACATTATGTGTGCTACTTGGTGCCGAGCCTTTCCGAGTAGGCCTTAGACTGATACGGATAGCGAATAATGCCGACCACTCTGCATAATGGGGGACCGTTCGACTGCTGGTGGCACCGACCAATACCGACTTCTCAAGATACATACCTCACACTGGGGGTGGCCCAAACCAAGAGGACAAATGACAGCAGCACAGCCTGAAAGTATAAGTATGTCTTTAAATATAGGCTGAGCAACTCGAGATCAGGGCGAGTATACAATAAACATAGTTTGATTTTAGTTAATAATGTACCAACTAGTCAGACAACGGACAGTACCATCACCCGAGAGTATAGAAAAGTCATGGAATATATGATGACAGGCTTAAGATGAGGACCGGAATACAATAAACATAGTCGGCTCTCAATACATGATCCACAGAAAAGAATGCGAATGCGAACATCTTGCTTTTTGAATGGCAGTCATGCTGATCTCTTAGATGCGTAGCACCTTTGAGTGATACCGAGCTTTCAAGCTTGAGTCCTTACACTGCTGGCGCAATCGAGCAAAGCCCCACTCTCTAGGAATTGAAACGCCACCCGAGCCTATATATAACTCCTTATATATATGGGAATCAGCTTGGAATCAGACCCATTAATGCATTGGATCACTCAGTTACAATAGGTTCCAAGAAATGACAGTTCCATCATTTATGAGTCCTAGACAAGCGGCCGATACTCCAGCCGTCATCGCATGGCGAATGTGGCCGAGTTCAGCCGAGATAAAGGAACTGCCAATGTGAACAGTAAGGAATCAGGTGCCGGTGTGGCAATCACATTCACCCGAGCTTGTCCGAGATAAGGCAATTTGTAAAACAGCAAAACCCTCATAGTGGTCGGAACAATTCTGGGAATCGGGAGTCTTCGGCATATGTATTTCAATTTAATCGTAATTGTTGTTTGAATGCTCGTTTTCGGCACCTCATGTCTCAAATATCCCCCGATACCTACGTTCCAGAAGAATGGGCTTTATCGCTTACCGACCTGTTTGCTCGGTACATGGTCTCTAGGTTCAATGCCTCGCTCGCATCGGATGCCTACCCTCAATATAGCTCAGATGGGGACTCTCTGCTGCCAATCCCAGCTGTCTTTGAAGCCGACCGAATGGTGCGGATTTTGTTGGAAGCATACCGAAACAAGGGTAGGCTTTCATCTTGCCCAATCGGCTTCGAAGTGATTATTACATTGCTGCCAGTTGTGATTGAAAACATCGATATCATTCGGCTCGGGGAGACGGCCAAAGTCAATAACAACCAGAGCATCAAATCCAAGACTCCTGAGGAAATAGATGCTGATCTGGAATCCGCCTGCGGAGGATTGGAAGTGGAGACCGAGCCATCGGTGTTCACCGACCGCTCAGGCTATATTCTCTTGTGGTACTTACCAGGACTAGTCAGTGATCCGAATCAGGTGAGAGATAGTTAAATAGCCTAAATGAAAGCTGATTCAGAATAAGAAATATATTTGGAACAAATTTTCTCTACTGACTGTTCCACTTTGCCGAAGCATCTTGACTGGCCCTGGGCGAACTTGGAGAGCTTCGGAGACTTCCTTCAGACAGGGCGCCGAACTTCGGGGAGCAATCAATCTATCTCCTGCATGGTTTCAGCAGGGCCACAATGTCAGTAACATAGATATCCTGTCTAAACCCGTGAATCTAAATGATTTCCGACAGAGTAACACCTCGGAACCCGAGGTTTCGGCTCTGTTGAAATCTCGCCGAGATAGCATATATACTAGGGATTGGTTGATGGCGATGAAAGATCACGCTGCTCTGCTCACCGCCTGCCTTGCCATAATGCACCCAGACATGTATATGGCCGGTAGGGAAGCAATGTTGAAGCTCGGCCGATGGAGCGAAGACAAGGAGCAAGAAGAAATGAAGGCGGTTCTTCCAATATGGCCCTCTATCTTCAGCGTCGTCTCAGTTATGGTCAACCGAATGAGTCCCCTGCACACCGATATAAACGGCCGACCTCAATTGTTTGACCTGCTACTCACTGTTGGTGAATATGCCGAACTCGACATGGCCATTCCGACGATATCTCGGCGCCTCCAGTACACACCAGGCACAGCAATAGCATTTTCGGGCAGATTGCTGCAGCATGGGGTTCGGCAGATAGGACATGATCGGGGAGTCCTATCATTTTATATGCGTGATAACGTCCATGAGTTTGTAGATGTACCTCGCAGCAACTATATGGAGTATAGTAAGGTGGGCCGGTCATGTATTTAAAGCCTACAAACATTGAGGAAAAGGTCGAAGTACCGAGAAAAAGAGTTTATGAAATATATACTAAATCTAATGAGCGGACCCGTTCCCATCCGCAAGAGATTGCACTTTGAGCCATGCTTGCCACATCTCTACTTCGGCAGCTTCCAAGCTCCTCAGGTTTGTTTGAAGCTCGGCATGGAGACCGGACATCATAATGTGGCCAGGTTGGCTCCGAACGATGTGTAATGGCGATCCCTGCTCAGGCCACGTCCCCTGATTTCGATTTCCTTAGATCATCATCATCATTAGTGTTGAAAAACGACTCACATTGAAAAAATTGAAGGCACGTTTGAACATCTTATCGAGTGTGTGCATGTCATCCATTTTGCGATATTCCCGGAGTGGGTACAACCACCAGGTACTGTCCATGCCGAAGCTCGGCCAAGTGTTGTTGTGTCGCCAACCCGTGAGCATGTCCCGGATCCGAGGAGAACTCAGAATCTCTCGATCCAAAGGTTCGCCCTCCTGGATTAGCGTGGCCATCAGGTCTTCCGTACCCGATTGAAGCATGTCAATCCAACGCTTAGGTGCCGGAGGTGCAACAGTCTGCCGAGCCGAATATGCCGAGAGCAGCCATCCTGCCTTTTCCTGGAGTTCCGATGTCATCAGCTGGATGGGTAGAGAATTACGTGACCCGACGTACCATGTCTATCACCATATTCCGGAACCAGTATCTGGGCCAGCGATCCCGGTGACTTTCGCGCAATACGCCGACTGCGATGTCTAGCCGAAGGGCATAGTAGAACATCATCATGTGCATCCAACTCTGGGATATTTTGGAGAAATCGAATACGTAGTTCTGGTACATTGAGTGATGAGCAACCGAGGTGGATGTGGTGACGATTTATGGTGGGCTGAGTCCACACTTTTATACCCATCAGCTCCGTCCACAATGGCTAAATCGGGAAGAAAAACAAATATATAACACTGAAGCAGAATAGAAGTAGAATGCTCCACAATTTCCATCGTCGGCAAGTGCATAATAAACCAGGATGGATCGTGCAATGTACCGAATCGCCGTTCCCACTATCCCAAGATGCTCGGTAACGAAATCGAAACCTTATCCCACTCTATATGACAAAGATCCCTAAGGCGTTCGTATGTTGCCTGCTGCCTAGCAGCATAACAGGTTTCACCTCGGCTACCTTTGAAATTGCTTCGGATGGACAGCTGTGCCCACATTACAGCTTTGTGCTTGAAGAAATCAGCGGTCCATTTAAACTCGGCTCTGAGTAGTTCTTCTTCTTCTCGTCTCCTGTCCATAGTAGCCTTGGCCCTTAGCCAGTGGACCCTATAGACTTTGATGCCAAGTCAATATTAAGCATTGAGAATTGGCCGAAACGTACATTCGGTCATCCAATCATTCTTCTCTGTGTCTCTCGGGATGTCCATGGTCCAGAACCAAGCCAGCGAAGAGTTCCGATAGTCTCGGGCATTCGGCATCGCTACAGCCGTGCTTACCTTCAGGTCCTCATCCCTCAATACCTGAAATCTGTCCAACAGTTCTTCATCGGCACCAAGTACAACCATAGCTGTACGACAAATCCGATATGTTGCGCAATGTCTGGTAACAATAGCATCCGCTGCGTGCACCTTGCCCCAAGCCCTAGTACTCCTTGATTGGCTCTTTGCATGCCGAACCTCGGTCCGAAATAAGACCGCCTTGTCTGCTAATGCTAGTCTGATTTCATGTAGTGCATCATTGGCCTGGCCAATGCGAAGCCTCAGCTCCAAGGACACGAGTGCTTCGGCTCCAAGATATTTACATCTTTCGATGCCAAGATTCGATGGTAATGGCAAAGATGTTTGCTCGGGGTGTTCATCCATGAAGTCATTTTCTTCCGTGTCATCCTCGCAGGCCAAAGAGTCAATTGGTCGGTCATCGGAGAAAGCTTCTGTCAAATACGCGGGAGCCTCCGATAGAAATCCTGAGAGTTCTGCTGACAGCTTGTCGGCCCGGCGGGCTAATGCTAACTTCTGGAGTTCGGTCGACCTAGCTGCGATGCCTCGGACATCGCGCCCGAGAGTGATTTGTGCTTGCTGGATCTTAAGACCCTTTGCTAACCACGTTGCAGCTCCTCTTTGACTTTGTCCAATCTTAGCCATGCTCTCCAAAATGCCGAGCTCCATGGCCTGCATAGTCGGAGCTGAATGGCAAGTTAGTGAATTATTCGAGGCGTAACAAATTGGACCATACCCTTCTGCAATCTAACATCATAAATGTCCATCCGAGTGGGATCAATGTGACGGCCCTTCATGGCTTCTTCTTCCTGGACCAGCCATTCCTGTTTTTCGGCATCTGAAACTCCCCCATCCAGGTCATAGAATTTCGACCGAGCTGCAATGAATGATTTCCGAGCTTCGGTAATCTTTCGGGACAGAGATTTAGCTGAGCAGGCAATGAAGTTAGATATCGTTGTATCATACGGGGATAGGAGGCCACTGGCACCTACTCATTCGTACCATCTTCACAAAGTTGGAGTCATTCATTTGGAAATCTAGAAGTTCTTGCCGACCGGGTGACGACATTCCCCGAGTCGAACCAGAGACAATATTCAGAACCGACCACAGAGTTTCGATTATCTCGCCATCAACCCATCCAGCACCAGCAATGAACAAGGGCGCATAGCGAGGAAAGCATGATGCCTGGTGTCCATGAACATGCCAGATGCCGATGCCTGGAACAATGTTCAAGTTCTTCGGAATCTCAATCAATTGACTCTTTCCGACCCGAAACAGCAATTTTTTCATGTATGCGCAGTTCACATCGTAGAAGTTGATCGCCCGAGAAATGCCTTCCATGTTGTGCTTCAAGGCATTTGTCAATGAATAATCCATGTTTACCTGTCTGGTCCGAATGAGCCAGGTGGAGGTGGTGCAATAATTGACAATGCTCATACCTTTCACCCTTTTGAAAGTCTACCACGGAATGAGGGACGAAGCAACCATGCCGAGCGCAAGCCGTAGCTCCAATACCGGTAGCATGTAACCTTCCGTGGCTGGCGTTGGCCTGGTTAACGGCTCGATGATTATTGCAACTTGATCTCTAAACCGAATCTCACAATCGAATTGATCAAACCTTGCCGAATACTCACCTCCAAAGGATGATCTGTCACTGTGAGGTACTCTTGGTATTCCCGCCGAGAAACCATGTAGCCGAGCCCATCCATCAGCCAAACTTGATCTTCCGGATTCTTATCATGCAAATGTTCGGCCTTGAAATTTCCATCCATGACAAAAGTTCGGGAGTACTTCCAACTATCGGAATGTTATTGTAACTAAATTAACCATTTCGGGTCACAGAGTAAAACTCACTCAGAAAGCTCTTCATCCGATACATGGACGTTGATCCCCGGTTGAGGACATGCCGGGCAAAAGACAGCTAGCTCACCCTTTCCAGCCTCCCGAGACCGGTGGCCAAACCCGTTCCATTTCAGCAACTTAAGTAGCCTCCATTGTCGAGCCACTCGCAGCAACTCGGTATATCGGTCCTGACACCGAGTCAGTAAGTCAGAGAATAATGTTGGTTTACATACCGGGATGAGGTGGGGAAATACATTAGAAGTCACCCGTCGAAGCTTACTGTAATAATTCATTGCTGAAGTACCACATTCCAAATTGTCTAGAATGAAATCATCCAAGACTTCAAAAGTGAAAGCTGTCCGCATCGTTTTCAAGGTCGCCGGAAACAGGCGACATTGTAGCAGTTGAAGATATTCGGGAGGGGACCCTGGACAAGTGCAAAAATTGACCTTGACAAAGTGTATTCCGGAAACGTCGACGACCGTCAGATAATCGGTGCCGGATGGTGGCTTTAGATGTGGGGGTCGGTCCTCTGGTTCCAAGTCTTCCCATGCTT
Source organism: Leccinum proliferum (assembly GCA_038091675.1). Taxonomy (NCBI): domain Eukaryota; kingdom Fungi; phylum Basidiomycota; class Agaricomycetes; order Boletales; family Boletaceae; genus Leccinum; species Leccinum proliferum. The sequence goes on along the minus strand of JBBPOY010000109.1, from coordinate 12,393 downwards.
CGTCATCCATAGGAATTGGACCAGGTCTTACCTGCGAACATGGGTTCCTAGGTGTTATGGCTCCCGGACAGCAACCCCCGCCATGTCCGAGGTCTAATTCGAAGCCTGTCTGTCGAACAGAATGTGTCAATATTCGGTACGACTATCAAGCATTTCTTTGACTTACCATGAACAATGCCGAATCTTCGAAAAATGTTCCGGTCCATTGCTGAATCCGATGGAATGGACTTCTCTTGTGCTCCTCCCTGCAGCAATGGGTGCAGTATAAGGGTTGACCGAAACACCCCGAGCATCGATAGGTACCATCCTTTGCACAGACCGAACATGCCCGAGGATCCTGCGGGGCTTCCATCTCCAATATCTTTTTGAGGAATTCATTCCGATGCCCATACCATGTCCGAAGATACTCATTGGATGACTGTCGGAAGTTGAGTATTATACACCATAAGAATGAAAATAAACTTGCATTCTTTGCCTTAAACTTGATCTGTGGGATCATTTCCTGACCCTCGTCAATGCTACGAATTTGTCAAGACCACACATCCAGCTATTGAGAAAATGCATACCTATCAACATGGAATGGATTCGGCTTGCTCGGAGTGGCATTATTGGTTTTGAACTTCTTAGGAGTTCCGTGGGTGAGGGGGCGATGTGACTTTGGAGTCTTCTGATCATCTAGCTTCACCAGTACAAGTTTGCTTCCCCTTGCAGTATTCTTCGTCACCCATGTAGTATGAGTAACATTTCCGGGATAGATTTTGCGCTTGACCATGATCCACTAACTGTACTGGACACTGAAATAAACAAGTATATCGACCTGATGTTCGTGCACTCAAGACATTCAAGTTGTAACTTAGGCGGACTCAGTTTGTGCTATTGCGAGACATCGGATCTGATATTGAGAACCTTACGTCAATTACCACATGCCGTCATTCTGTTCCCGAATAGTGGTTCGGTACCCTCGGCTAATGTAGGATACCTTACGTTGGACTCATAAATCCTTATTGGGCCTAACTACCAAGACATCTTCAGACCCATTTAGCTAGTATTGGCGTCGGCTATGGAGGCATGCCCTCGGGTATCATCTCGGATCGGGAAGAAATCTTGTGCCGGTGAACCGAGACATAATTGGGACCTGGGCCCATACATGGATTGCGCAAGGAAGGAGTTTGTCAGTCTTGTTCGAACATCCCGCCATCTCATTAAAAATGTCTCACTCTGACAATGGATTCTCCGAGGAGGAATATCCCGATTCTACATTGCATGATGGTTCAGAAGGAGAAATTGACAGGGGTCTCAATGAGGAAGATGATGGAAGTGTAAATGACCCAGCGGAACCTGGAGAAATTGACCAGGGTCTGGACCAGGTAGATGAACCAGAGGAACCCGAGGATGATGAAGGGGATTATCCGGAAGATGGACCGGGACCCTCCTCTGAGCAGCCTAGGGATATACTTGAGAAAGTTCCAGGCATCTCAGAGCTGGTCATGCATTTCCTCCGAGCAGGATACCCGGCATGGATTGCTGAGAAGGGCAACAAACGAAAGAAGGTCTGGAAGGACCTCCTGGAGCAGCTCCGGGGTTTCCCAGAGAACAGCTGCCTGCTAGACAGCCAGTGGGATCTCCGAGGAAAGGTATGTGATTGTAAAATAATTTTTGTCGAAGTTTTCTAACAGGGTACAAAAGTTGTACCTAGGTTGGATGAGGAGGCAAAGCCGAAAGGTGCCCACGAAACCTGGCTTCTTTGCCGCGAAAAAGTGGACAGTTCGGAAGGTAGTGAAATTGCTGAAGGAGGACCGAATCAAAGAGATTCTACAAGATGAATACGGGGTTGTAATGGGTACTGGGGAAATGCTGAAAAACTACCAGGAGGTCGTGACCGAGGTAATTGAAGATCTCAGCCGAGATGAGGTAGTTGAGATGAAGAAGTTAGCCGTCGAGTGGACTGAAAAGACCGTGCCAGATTCGGCCAAAGCAAGGTGCGTTTGCTTGCTCTTGTCCGAGATGTTCCGTGGGTTTCTGAGCATGACTGTATAGGTTTGCGACCCGAGGCATGGGAACAGTAATGAAGCAATTCGCCGAGGAAATGTGGAAAAGGGGGGGTGTCCGAATGGTCATATTGACTGGTTACAAAGACGAGAAGGAATCTTGGTTCACCAATTGGTATGTCTTAGATATTCTGATGCAATGCGGAGGACTGACTGGCTTCAGCTTCGATTTCAACAGCCAAATTGACAATGGACCTAAATTCCAGGATTCTGCTACCTTCCAAGGTCCCTGGGATAGGTACATCAACCGATGCTTTGGCGATGCCGAGGCCGAGGATTCGGAAGATGACGAAACCCCGACCATAGCTGTCAGACCGAGAACTCAGAAGCCGAAGCAGAATTTGGACAGTGAAGCTGCCATGAAATTGGTCTTGCGAGATGATGGTGCTATCTGGCTTCCTGAGATTGTTGGGAGGAATCGTTTGGATCTGCAAGCGTTAGTTCGGGCCTATGTCACCGCCCATTACAGTGCGTCAGGCATTTTTCAGCTATGCAATATCTAACTGTTATTCTAGGAAGAGTCTGCAACAATAAGAAAGCCTCGGCACCGTTCAGAAATCTGGCTCAGTTTCAAGGTCAATTGTTTTTACCTAAACATGTCCCTGATGGGTTCATATTCCCTGGGGACCCGAGCCATATGAAAATTAGCGAAGCTACCACATTCTTGCAGTTCATTCGGGATAGGCAGATAACGTCTCCGAATGATGTTTTTGCTTTTCAGCATAGTCTCAGCCGAGATGGGAAACTGCAGGATCCGATGGGGCCTGACACTGATATGGATGCCGAAGACTTGGCTCCAAAGCGAATGAGGCGATCAGAGCCCAGGAACACAGGCCAGTCATCAGAGATCCAGCCATCTCGTCCATTGAAGATGCCGAAGCCCTCAAAAACGTATAGTAGGATATCTAGGACTTCCAATGCCACGGATGCCGAGCTTTCCAATACCGAGCTTTCCGACGCCGAGTATACCTCACCTGCACATCTTGGCCGACCTACGAGAGGCGACGAATCGGAAAATGGATTACCTAGGCATATCGAAGAAGAGGCAAGCGGTCCCGAGGGGGCAAAGAAGAACAAGTCTCGGAAGGGAAAGGAAGTTCGGCGATTCACAGGCTCGGAGGGAATGCGGCCGCTGGCAGGTAATGTCCTTCCTACCACCCGCACCGAGGTCGAGCACTGAGGTGACCCAGTTGAGGATGGCCGAGCCACTCACAGCGAGACGTCAGGACGGGGAGCCGGGGCAAGCAATGCGAAGGTCGGGCCACCACGGGGTGGTAAGTGTCACCTGACTCTTTGGCACATTCTTCTTACCTCCTCTGCACTAGCCAAACGGGCAATCCCTCAGTCAGAAGTTCCATCCCTGCCTAGAGAGACTTCGGCACCCTCGGTCAGACTCGGATCAGGTAGTGAGTGTTCTTCCATACTATGTGCCAACCAGAATTAATGTGAGCATTTCCAGAAGGCAAAACGCCAGCTCAACCGTCAAAAGATTCGGATAGTTCAACGCCCGGACAGCCATCGGCACCTGGTTTCAAAATTGGGCCACCTAGAGGGGGTAGGTCTAACTTCCTCTAATCCCAGAACATCATTTAATGCCAGCGAACAACAGTGAAACGCACCGAAGATTTTAGTAAAACAAAATCGCTACCGAAGCACAACTCGGCACCTCGGGACAAGCTCAAGACGACTACGGTAAGTTTAAGATGAATTGGATTGATAACGACCTCCCTGATTGTTTTCTGTTTAGGTGCAGACGGTGACCGCCAATACCGATCCCGGCACTGACGATGAACATTCTCACAGAGCCTACAAACAGGTTCCGATAGTGAACAGTACGGAAGCTCGGCCGAAGCATACATCCACAATTCGCACTACCGAGAGGACTAACCCAGCGCCTTTGAGATCGGCATTGAAAACTTCGAACCCCAGACAAACCAACGAATTTGGAGCTGGGACTCTCGGTTTCGTAACACTCATATACCCATCTTCTATACTTTCTAATATTCAATCTAGCCAATCCCGAACCTAGGCATCCGGAACGAACGAAGAGTTCCAGTCAAGGGCAATCCTCTCGGCAGCCAGCCGAGCTAGCATCTAAGGCGTCCACTCCGACTAGAGACGAGACGAATGGTAAGGTTCATCGACATCTCATCTTGCTCATTCGTCAAATTCAGTGTTTCTAGCCCATCTGGAGCCGTCGACTCCGCGTCGTTCGAACAGAGAGCGAAGAGCTCCTTCGCGAGTCGATGACGAACTGCCGAACCGTACTAAACGTCAAGCTTCAACAGGTCCTCTGACAACGCAATTCAAGGCTAAAAGAGCCAGGATCAATTAGTGAGCTCGCCATTTCTGTATATATTCTCGGTTCTTGCTTATTTTGTATCTTTACTCATACATAGGGTACATTCGCGGGTATTGTATGTAGACAAGCAAAGATTTACTACGTTCCGAATACACTACATTTCGTATGTCCTTTGCCGAGGAAACCTATTCTTCCATAGGAACCTCGACAGCTGGAATTTCTGTGTGATTTACCGGTCAGTAGTGTGAAAAAAGAAATTGACCCGACTTACCCTGGATAGCATGATCGATTGGAACAGGCATTGGCGGGTGAACCGAGGTGGCCGAGACGACGTTGGTCGTTGCTGCGGGAGTCCCAAGGCCTTCCTCAGCGACTCCGCTCAGGCCAGCAACCTTCTCGGCTGGTGTCTCCTCAACAACTCCCTCGCTCCTTGGCCCAGCAATCTTCGCCTCAGCTACTGCTCTCGGACCAGATTCCTCAACGACCATCTGATCGACTCCAATAGTCCCAACAACCGTTGTGGCTGTTGTCCCCTCAGCTCCATCTGTGGGCATTGAAACGATCTCGGGAACCTCGGGAAGCGCAACGGAGATGTTCGGGATGGAGTTCGTAGGTACCAATGGGCTGATGGAACTCCTGGGCTGCGGAGGAGGACCAGATGGGCTGGTGGCGGCGAGGAGAGCCGAAGTTGGTTGAGGGGGGGCAGTTGAAAGGGGCGATGGAGGGGGGATGGATGGTGCTGGGGAGGGCAGCAGGGCCGAAGTTGGTGGAGGGGTGGCGGCTGACACAGGCGAGGGATCGAGAGTCGAAGGGGGGACGCTACTGGAGGGCGGGAGGGAAGCACAGCTAGCCTCAGCTGAGGGTCGGGTCGAACCCTCGGCGCTTGGAGCCAAGCTGGGCTGTACGTGGGGTTGATGAAATGGAAGGAGAATGTTTGAATCGGGATGGCGTACCCGCTTCCCGACATTCTCCAAAACCTCCTGCCTCAACTCATGAAACATCTTCACCAGGCTCGCCATCCCATCCTCCATCGCACGCATCCGTATTTCCATTTCCTTCGGTTTCGTCGAGGTGGGGGGTGGCTTCGTGATCACTACGCCTTCAAACGCTAGTCGAATCGTTAGTATCGATGATGCGATTCCGGACATGGCTTACTTTGTTTCTTGCGAGATTGCCTCTCGGCCGAGGGAGAGTCGTCTCGGACGCGTTTCTTCGACTGCGACTGTGGGATCTTGATTTTGATTGGAGCCATTGGAGCATCGGGGGATGCGGCTGAAGATGTGGGGCGACGGGAGTGGGACTTGGACCGAGGCTTCGACGGTGCTGGATCCTTGGTGAGCTTGGTCTGGATAGTGTCGGTCGAGCCGGATTTGCTGGCTTTAGCCAGAGGTGTAGGGATGACGGGAGGGGAAGGAACCTGACTCCGAGCGACCGAGCGACCTCGACGCTTGGCCAGGGAGCATTTGACCTTGCGCTTGTTACATTGTGTGCAGGCCTTGCCCGGCTTCCGAATGCATTCTTCTTGCCTTTGAATGCAAGTTTCGCAGGGACCACCCACCGCTGGCTCGTCGTCGTCAGGCATTTCCGATGGCGCCATTGACGTCGCCCTTGACGGCGCCCTTGACGGCGCCCTTGACGTGGCCCTCGACCTTGCCTGGCTTCGGCCTCGCTTCGGCACTTCCCCAGTCGCGTCCTTTTGAGACTTGTCGCCGCTGTGTTGAACGATGGGTTCTTCGACAGGTACGAGCTCCCTTTGCTTCCCCTTTCCCTTGCGATCCGAACGTTCCTTCGGTTCCACCTGGACTGGCTGTATCGCAACGATGGGAATTTCCTCCATCGTTACTTCGACTTCCCTTAGTTTACCCTTTCCCTTGCGATCCGAATGCTCTCTCGGTTCCACCTGGACTGGCTGCGTCGCAACGACGGGAACTTCTTCCATCGTCACGTCCTGGCTAGGTGTGGGCGCCTTTCTCCCGATAGCGAGCCAGGGGTGGTCGGGACGCGAGCTGACATCTTCGCCGACGATGGCAGACCAGTCGGGCCATGCCTTTGCTGCGTCCCAGCCGGCCAGCTGGATGTCGGCCGCGACAGCGAACCGAGGGATCTTCTGAGCGAAGCCGACCATAGGACGAATGATTTCCTAGTCGGATCGCTGGTTAGCTAACCTGTAGGAGTAGATGAAGGTAGTGTACTTACCAGTTGCTCCCTAAGCTCCTTGATGGCTCCATGCCATACTGCCGTCTGCGTAGTGTTGTCGTCCACCGGCCAGTGAAGAACCTTTTCCTTCATGATCGCGATCATCTTGTTGCGGGCGCCTTCGATGATTGGTTGAGCGTTGAAGGATTCCATGGTGATGCTGGTGGGAGGATGAGGGGTGTTGGAAAAGAGAACGCGAAAACACCGACGATTCGGTTGGGTTGTGGGCCTGTCATGCTGGCACCACGACCACACTAGCCGACCCGAGGTTCGCGGATCCATTGTTAGTTGGCGTGTGGACAAGTCGGGGATTGAATTACCGAATTAAACGTTCTAGGTAGCTTGTGGATTTGTGTATTGATTCCGTCCAAACTCCACAAATTACGCTTTGACACTAATATATTCGGCATGACAGGGGATCCACGTCGGCAATGCTGGGGTCGGTTCGCTTAAAATCAATCTCAAAGTTGGCCATCTTTTTCCCAGTTCTTCTCATCTTCTGCAACCACATCTAGGCAATTTCAAATCGTTATGGCAAAGCAAGTTCGGTTTTGTCTCCTCGGTATAGTTCCGTCCCCCTCGCATTTTAATCATAATGTTAATCTCGCTTTCGCAGCTTCGGTTCACACGATTTCCGACCAAAGTGACAGTTCGGCATGCACTTTTTCAGATCCCGATATCCATATGTCTGATTCTACTGGGCGTTACGGTAAGTCAAATTCGGTCACGACTTCTGAGGCCCAACGTTGAATATACTAGTAGATATTGACGATCCGAATCAGCCGACGGTCTCGGGATATGTTGTACAAGATGAGCAATCAGGTGAGCAGGCTCGGACGTTTCACACTCAGTCAAGTTATGTTATTGATGGCGCTTTTCCCTAGTTACTCCCCCTGCATCAGCAAATACCTCCCACTGATAATTCACTTAAATACTCTAGATTTACAGGAATATACATGGTATACATGATAATCCTTAGATTGTTTCTAATTAATTATATTATGGCGGAAATTTTAGCCCCCCCTGAATATTCGCTAGAATTTTACATATTTTCAAGTAATTTGAGGTAATCTATCTGGTAATTCCTTCAATATATGGTTGTATTTTAGCTCTCTTTTCTAAAGAATACATGGTTAATGATACTGAATACTCATACACTTAACTCCAAAATGTCAAATATATTCAGTGATTTGGAAAGTATATCAAGTACATAAATGCATTGTTGAAATAATTAGCCCAAAATATTGCACGATTCATCGGGTATATCAAGTACATCCATGCACTAGTGAACTTAATACTCATACAAATAGTCAAGCATTGCACAGAATATCATAGGATTCACCAGGTACATACTACCGAAAATACACGACAACGAGCAGACAGAAACAACAACGAGCAGACAACAAACAAAGAAACTACATAAGATCATCTACTCATCAATTAGATCCCAGTTAATTTCACCCATAATCTCGTCTGCTGTCATGTCAGACGACATGAGGTTCATGCCCTTATCACCACTGAAATAGATAGTTAACATAAGAGCACGTCATTAGTGCATGAGCAAGAAAGAAAACCATGACATACATTGCAGCTGTGTAGATACTGTGCATGATCCGGTGGTACGTGACCGGCTTCGACCGGCAAAGGTTGAGCAGAATGAGAACCAGTTTCTTGAACATTGAATCCAACTGTGGACCCGCAAAGTCCGTTGTGCGAGCAAGTAATGAGTCCTGGATAACAGATGCAATCTAGGAAAAAATGGTTGGTTAATATCAACACATGCAACAAATTAATATAATTGACCGCAACAGAACTTAAAGCGACCATGTAAATTGAAACCTCGCGTTGTCCCGAAAGCGAGTCGCTCGACGACGTGAGATGACCCGCAAACTCGAGCCCGAGTGCATTGTATTGAGATCCGGGCGCAAAAAATGCACACTCGACGGCTTTAGCAATGACTGGATTTTGGAATGGCTTGGCAGTGTCGAAGCCTTTTTCTTCCGACCACGGATAGATAAAGGAGTTTGCATTGAGGAGATTGGTGTTGTGTTGATAAGAGTTGGTCGGTAAACCAAGGACACCAGGGGCAACTAATGCGACCGACTTCTTGAAGCCACTTCGAAATAGTCCAAGACGATGGGCAACCTGCCATAAATAAAGTTAGTCAACGTATTGTCAGTCCGAACAACAGAAGCCCACGTAGTCCTGCAAAGGCTCAATATAGAGAGCTTCAGAGCCCTCCTCGAGCCTGTGTGCAATGTCACACTCGCCATCATAGCCATTGCGCTCGGCTGCTTGAATGAGCGCAAGCCTTGCAATGTGCTCCAATCCACGCGTGCCGAATGGAGTCAACACGGTGAGGATGGCCTCATTTGACATTGCTAGCAAAGCCTCTGGCTGGCCAATGACGAGCGCGAGTTTTCCAAACTCATAGCTCGCGTGAATTACTTTCCGAAGGTCCTGGTTTTGGTCTTTCAAACCAATTGCTGCGGTCTTCTTGCTCTTCATATAGATCTTCAGATTGGTGCGCGCCAACCACGGTTTGTCGTCCCCCTCGACTGAGTCGTTGTCTGTGAGCATGGCATGTCATTTTTACAAGCACCGGATGTCTCTACCTTTGTTCGGCCTGGCTGACTGTGATCTAGCCCTTGGCATGAGCTGCATCGATGCCGTCGAAGCAGATCGAGGGTGAATGAGTGGTTGCTGTTTGACGAGGGTCAATACGTATCATTCTGATTCATATCAGTTGTCTTAGATGTACCTACCTCTTGCTCGAGTTTAACCTCTCGAAACGTCTTCACTCCGAGTCCAGAACGTGCGTCGCCACGGTAACCTCCGGGGGTTGAACGTACCCGTCGCGTATGTTTTGAACGCGGTCCAATCTGGTCCCGGTCGGATTCAGCATCGTCATCACTTGTTGGCTTCCCGGGTTCCTCGTCGACGTCAAAGTCAGAGGTGGGAGGACCACTGGCACGGGTAGTCGGGTCAAGGTCAGAAGCTGGGGTCAAAAGACGGCCAGTGGTGTGCTTGCGGTTGACTATCTTCGCTTCCTAACAATGCAAAACGATCAGTCACAACGATGAGTCGTTTGGTTGCCTCGAACTTCACCTCGGCCTTCAGAACTTCAAATGGAATCTCATGATCATCATCATACATCTCGTCACTGCTCCTCGCATCATTGGGGGGGCCATCTCCAACCTGTTCCTCGCCATTCTCGTCGTAGTTGCAATCCGCGTCATCATCCGTCTCATTCACGTTGATCCTTGGGGCGCGGTAGCGAGTTGAGACTTGAGACTGACGTGGTTGGTTGGGTTTTCGAACGTAATGTTCTGGCAAACGATGGTGAGTCACACGGAATCTCTGGTGGACGGCTTACCTGGTTTTGATTTCTTGTTCCTTGGTTGTGGCTCGGGGTGTGGCTCGATGGCTGACTCAGATCGCTTCCTTTTCTTCTCAGGCACCGACACCTTCTTTGGTTTCGACCGTGGCTTCGACCGCGGCTTTAATGTGGCCCAAGCTTGAAAATGAGTCAGTAGCGTTTAGAAACGTGACTTGGCTTCAAATACTGACGAGGGGCTTCGAGGAGGGCCGATTTGGCAGCGCGGGAAGCTGCAGCAGATTGGGTGAGCACAAGGTAAGCGACCGTTTAGTTGATCAGAAGTTGCTCACCTCGACCTTGCGACAGCGGCAGCTTAGACTGCGTGTCGGACTCGTGTCCCTCCTCCCAGTCAGCCTCCTGAGCTTGACCTTTGTCCACGATGGATAGCCTTCCAGAACGCTTGGATACGCCGGTATGTTCTTTGCGTGAAGTCAAACTCGAACGCATTGAATGGATGAAGAAGGATGAAGAAGAACAAGGGCGTATGAGGGCGTATGCGTGTTGGTAGAATGGAACGAAGGAAGAGAAACAAAGTGGGCGTGTCGACAAACAAAGCGTGTCGACAAACAAAGTGGGCGTGTCGATAAACAAGTGAGCGAAAAACAAAGACGAAAAACAATTTGAGGACTAACCAAATAATGCCATGTGTCTGGCTCGCGGTAATAATTTGCACAACGCCGCTTAGACTTCATTTTCCTCACTGGCAGTGCGTCTTCTAAAGCATCTTTACCTCTTTATAATTCACTAAGTCGAGCTAGTCATGGTTTCATCTTGTGACGGTTGCAATCGTACATGGGTTCGTCAAAACATGTTTATCCAACATCTCCGAAAAACACAACAGCCCAGTTGTATTCGGGTTCGCGAAGCCGTACTTGCTCAGATTCGTGGGCGACCAGGTCGTTCCGACCTTCCTCGCCGTTCACGTTCACATTCTAGTTCTTCGACTCGTCAAAGGGGTGGTCGACACTCTCCTCAACGTTCCGATTCCAAGTAAGTCGAGTAGTCATAGCAATTTCTCACTCGCATTCTGATTGCACAAGTTCTGGTCATCATCCAGCTACCTTTACAGGGGACTTTTTTGGGACCGACTACGGCGACAATGATTTCCCATACCCAGCCGAAGACAACGAGGTGGTTGAAGAGTCGGAGGTGGTTGAAGAGTCGGAGGTGGTCGTTGATCTGTCTCGAATTCGTGGAGCCATGGAGGAAGAGTTGGAGGTGGACGAAGAAGAGTTGGAGGTGGACGAAGAAGAGTTGTTGGTGGACGAAGAAGAGTTGGAGGTGGACGAAGAAGAGTTGGAGGTGGTCAACATGGACGTGGACTCGGTGGATCCTCCCGGCGATGCAAACGAGGATCGCCCTGATGAACGACCACCGTTAGCAGATCTCGGAGCAAACCCAGGCGATTCAAACGAGGATCGCCGTGATGAACGACCACCGTTAGCAGGTCTCGATGGAGTAAAGGAAGCGTACATTGATCGATTCGGTGGTCGCAGCGGCGAAATTACGGCTGGGAGAGGCCATGATTCAGCATACCGTGACTACCACACCCGGCTTAACGGTGAAGAAAATGAATGGGCGCCGTTTACTTCACGTATTGACTGGGAGATTGCACAATGGGCAAAGCTCCGTGGACCAAGTTCCACCGCATTCTCCGAGCTGCTTGCGATCCCGGGAGTAAGTCACACCGTCATTTCAAAGACGGACATAATCTCACTTGCATAATGTTTAGGTATACGAAAAACTGGGACTGTCGTACAAAAACAGTGTTCAACTAAACAAGATCATCGATACCCGGCTTCCCAGTCGCTATCCAGCCTTCGCGCACCATCAAGTTGAGGTCGCAGGCGAATCGTTCGACTTCTTTGCACGGGACATCATCGAATGCATTCGTGCATTGTTCGGTGATCCGGAGCACGCTCAGTACTTGTCTTTTTCACCGGAACGTCACTATACGGACGCTACAAAAGAGGATAGAATATATCACGAGATGTCCACCGGCAAGTGGTGGTGGAGCACGCAAGTAAGCTTCCAACTTGATCGTTCGACGACAAAAACTTACCACGAGCATCATTAGGCCGAGTTAGAGAAAGAAAAACCCGGAGCGACAATAATCCCGATCATTTTATCATCGGACAAAACACAGTTAACTCTGTTCCGAAACAAAACGGTGTATCCAGTCTATTTAACTATTGGCAACCTCCCGAAATCAATCCGACGAAAGCCATCGCGTCATGGCCAAATCCTCTTAGCCTACCTACCAACGACTCGCTTGACAAACGTGTCAAACAAGTCCGCACGCCGTCGCATTCTCGCGAACGTGTTTCATTCATGCCTCGGTCATATTGTCGGCCCCCTTCGTACAGCTGGTATTGACGGCATCGACATCGTGAGTGGCGATGGATTACAACGCCGCGGGCACCCCATCCTGGCCTGCTATATCGGGGATTACCCGGAACAATGTTTTG
>JBBPOY010000108.1:0-19953 GCA_038091675.1 Leccinum proliferum | reverse complement strand
GTTAGGAGGCAAAACAATGTTAGGGGGGGTTAGGGATATTGGGGGGGATATTGGCAAAGACATTGGTTAGATTTGGTTAGGAGGCAAACAATGTTAGGGGGGGTTAGGGATATTGGCAAAGACATTGGTTAGACTTGGTTAGGATTCCTGCTTTGTTAGTTCTGGTTAGTGTATCTGGTTGTTATGTAAGTGGCTGTGTACATCTGTCAAACTCTGTCACCATCTGTCAACATCTGTCACCCCCTGTCACACTGTCAACCTCTGTCACACTGTCAAACTCTGTACCCTGTCACACTGTCACACTGTCAGACTCTGTCAGTCACTGTCAGTCACTGTCACTTTCTGTCACTTTCTGTCACTTTCTGCCACTCTGTCAGCGAAGTGCTGGTTTGCTGATGAGGTGTGACGGAGAGCGGAATACGTCCGACATGTCCATTTATGAAAGGTTCCTGGCGAAGTACTATCGCTCGCTTCCGCGGGACATTGGCGTTCTGCAGATTGACGTCACAGTATCCCAAAGGGTCGAGGATTCGATCAGACGAATGGGAAAGAACCCGAGCAGGGTCACGTACGACGAGCTGTGTCGCTCGGCGACTGTCAAAGTGGCTTGTAGTCTGTGTCGCTTGCAGACCAACCTGGATTTCAAAGCAGCTGTACGTCGGGTTATTTAATCTTTTTTCTGCATGTTGACGCGTGGTTCCTCTTGCAGTTTGATCATTGTCTCGTTGCTCATCTCTGGAAGAAGGAAACTGAGATATGGACCCGCATATCGGCGAGGAAGATTGCTGAGACGTCTGAAGACTAGTAGATGTCAGCTCACTCGTAGGGACGTGACTAGGAGAAGAGATAAGAAGTTCCGCTTGTATGTAACTACAAGCTGACGTGAATAAGCACATTGCGGACTAGATCCCCGACTCCCACGATAGTGGGGGAGGGTTTTGTCTGCAGAGAACGTCAGGCACTCTGCAAATGGGACCGAGGGAACTTTTTACTACTCTTGAATTTTTGTGTTTTGTCAGCAACTGCCCCGATTTGTATCTACACTGAGCAGAACGTTGAAAACAATGAAATGTTTGACGTCTCTTTTTGTCGGAGTCGGGGACTGGCGCGGGCGCCGCTACGATTTAGAAGTAATTGCTCTTTTCGTTCATGGACTGTCATTCTCACGCTCAGATACTTAGTGATCGGCCCGTTGACTCGGATGCCGCTTTCAAGACATCGTTCGATCCCTCTGATCAGTGACGTAGGATGTTGAACCCCCTGCTCCAGGATTGTGTCTGCGGCCGCTCCTTTGGTGATCCCGGCGCCTTCAAGAGGCACGAGAAGAATTGCCGGAAGGGGAAAAAGCGTCTTTCGAGTGTGCTAACGAAGGCAAAGGAGCTTTATCAGCGAAAAAAGACTCGCATCAATGAATCTTCGGAAGTTACTAGTAGCTTCCCATTGCCGGATGAATCTGGGTCTTCGCCTAGTTTGCACGCAGAAGAATCAACTTCCAGTGTCGTTCAGGTTTTTTTTTTCTTTTTTTTTCATGCCCGTACCGGTGACTGATCGTTGCAAAATGTTGCACAGCACCCGCCACCGCCGTCATCTGAGGGCATTGAAAATGATCACGAAATGTCTATCGCGCAGCGTCGCCAGCGTCGGCTCAACCGACGCATACCCCTTCGCTTCAGGGACCCGTTACCCGAACCCTTGATGCCCCTTCCACCCCCACATGTCACTAGTATTACCCCGCGTTCCTCTACACCCCCGCAGGACTCCACACTGGCTCGCAACAGTGCACCTGCGACCGTCCCCATCCCTGACCCGCCTTCAACCACCGTGGTGCAGGGGTTGGTCAATTCAGTCTCTTCGGGGATTCGGAACATTTTCCGGACACAGAAAAATAGATTTGGCCTATACCGCATTTACCATACCAAGTCGATTCCAACTCATGATCCCGAAGATCCCTTTTCAGTCGCAAACGAATGCGTAGACGGAAAACTGTCAGAAGAACAATGTCAGACTACTTCGGAAAACCCGTTTCATCCATATCCGAACGAAAATGCAATGCGTTTGGGGGACTGGTACTGGAACCAAGGAGCCCAGAAGTCAAAGGAGAGTTTTCGAGACCTCCTTGACATCATTGGTCGCGAAGGCTTCCATTCAGACGAGGTCACGAGAACTAACTGGCGGGCTGTGGACAAGGCGTTGGGCCGCAATCAGTTTGATAATGAACCTGACTTAGGTAATTGGTTAGATGAAGACGATGGGTGGAGGCGCACGGCGGTATCGATTTCCATCCCATTCCATAGTCGTTTTCAGGATCCTGGGCCCAAAACATACCAAATGCAAGACTTCTACCACCGTTCGTTGACGTCAATTATCCGCGAAAGAATGTCTGATGCGTCATACTCATCTCAGTTTCACTATGAGCCGTACGAACTTCGCTGGGATCCTCCGCACAAAGAGCATGATGTGCGAGTATACGGAGAATTGTACACTTCTGAAGCATTTCTCGAGGCTCACCAAAAGTTGCAAGAGTCACCTCGGGAACTTGGATGTGATCTTCCCCGGGTCGTTGTTGGGATCATGTTTTGGTCCGATTCCACTCATCTTACGTCTTTCGGACAAGCCAAACTATGGCCGTTATATTTATATTTCGGTAACGAGTCAAAATATCGACGGTGCCAGCCTTCCTGTAACCTGTGCTGCCATGCTGCATACTTCCAATCAGTGAGAATCTCTCCTTGAGTAATTCGAACTAATAAAACATCATTTTCAAAGCTTCCTGATGACTTCAAGGACTTTGCGAACGAGTTCTCTGCAGGCAAGGCACCGGGAGATTCATTTTTCACTCATTGCCACAGGGAAGCTTTCCACGAGCAGTGGAATGTATTGCTTGACCAGGAATTCTTGCACGCATACAAGCATGGTATCGTTATTAAGTGCTGCGATGGGATCACGCGCCGCTTCTATCCTCGAATTTTCACCTACTCGGCTGACTATCCGGAGAAGTACTAATGAAATTTGATTGTCGACCTGTCTCGCTAATTTTTTTTAAATAGGATATTGATTGCATCCATCCGGAATCTAGGAAGATGTCCCTGTCCCCGCTGCCTGATACCACTATCAGAGGCAAAAAATTTAGGCTCACAGAGTGACATTGTTAGACGGCTGTCTCTCATCCGTACCAACACCCAAGAGAGACAGGAAAAGATTACTGCTGCCCGAAAGCTAATCTACGAGAAAAATTATGCAGTCAACAACACCCGGGTTGAGGCGCTTCTTAAAGACGAGTCGCTGGTGCCTACGTCGGTATGTAGAATGCTTATATGATTCAAGGTTGATTATGACAATGCCATTTTAATAGAATGCCTTCCTCGAAAAGCTTCATGGAATGGACTTCGACCTTTTCCGTGCTCTAGTCGTCGATCTGCTACACGAGTTCGAGCTTGGAGTCTGGAAGGCGATTTTCACCCACCTCCTTCGAATTCTCGATAGTACGAAACAGAATGCACTCGGCGAGCTTGATCGACGGTAAGATGATTTGCACTGACGTATCTGATACCTGTATCTTCCTCATTTTCGAATCCAGCTATCGGCAAGTACCTAGCTTTGGACGCGATACCATCCGGCGATTTTCCCGAAATTCATCCGAAATGAAAAAAATGGCAGCGAGGGACTTTGAGGACCTCCTCCAGGTTTGTGTCATCCTCCTTTTTCAGAGCTCTGTTTTCTATTCCAAAGTACAGTGTGCCATCCCTGTTTTCAACGGGATGCTGCCTGAGCCGCACAACTCCAACGTGGTCAAGCTCCTCTTTCAGCTTGCTACTTGGCACGGCTTTGCAAAGCTCCGGCTACATACGGACGAAACCCTTCAAATCATGGACGATATGACAACCGTTCTCGGTGTCGAACTGCGTTCCTTTCAATCATACACATGTACTTCGTATTTCACCAAGGAACTCAAGCGAGAAGCCATGGGACGGTACCGACGCAAGATCCGAACAAAGGCTGTGAATGACCAACGTCCTAAAGAGAGTATACCTACTGCATGCACGCGTCAAGAGAAAACATTAAACCTCCAAACCTACAAGCTGCATGCACTTGGCGATTACACACAGACCATCAAGAGATTTGGTACTACGGATTCATATTCAACGCAGCCGGTGAGTCATCTCTTGAATCGGTCCTCATGTCTACAGCTGAAATCTGATTACGTTACTTGGCCATGGTAGGGGGAGCTCGAGCATCGTGTCGGCAAGTCAAGATTTAAACGGACAAGCCGAAAGTCATATATTCAACAGTTGACCCGAATTGAACGGCGGCAAGCTCGCATCCGCCAAATACGTGCCCGCATGCGTTCATCCAAGTTTCCGCACGAAAAACTGCCCAATGCACCCGAAGAACACCATCTCATCGGCAAATCACAAAACTACCCCGAGGATCTCAGGACTTTTAGCCGAGTCTACTCTGAGGACCCGGCGGCAAAAGTAGGTATTTCTATTACATATGTCGCAGCCCCAGCATCTAACGTGGTGATAGGATTTCACATCGAAGCTGAAGAGGCATCTTTTTCCGCGAATCAAGCAAATCCACGCAAATGGTACAGACTCAGAGATGCGCGCCGGACTTACCATTGTACCTCCGGACATAGAAGTTGCGAGCTTTGATTCAGATATTGCATTGCACAGTCAGGTTCTGTTCAAAAACGATCGAATCTACAGACATAATTTGATGCGGATCAATTATACCGCTTACGACGTTCGCAGGGCGCAAGATTCCGTCAACCCGAACACAGACCATCGGGACATTATGCTTCTTTCCGAAACATCCGACCACCACGCCCATCCGTTCTGCTACGCAAGGGTTCTTGGCATATTTCACGCAAACATCATTTACAATGGCCCTGGGTCAACGGATTACCTGCCTCGCCGCCTTGATTTCCTTTGGGTTCGCTGGTTTGAAGTCATCGAGAGTCATCAAGGGCAAGACGCTTGTAAGCTGGATGTTTTACGCTTTATACCCATGGATGAAGATGATGCCTTTGGTTTCGTCGACCCAATGGATGTATTGAGAAGTTGTCACCTCATTCCTGACTTTTCCATGGGTAAGTTGCACCCCGATTGTCAAGCTAGGTCGAGAGCATCCAGGGATGCCCATGATTCAAGGCGGTACTACGTCAATAGGTTAGTGTTTTAGTAAATAACTTGGAGGCAGCTGATGTCCACTACATTTGTAGGTTTGTTGATCGAGACATGCTTTTGCGTTATTATTGGGGTATAGGTATCGGACATACGTATGCTCACATAAAACGCGCTGGCGTCGAAGAATCTCGAGGAAGCCCAGGGATTCGTGCTGCTGAATTTACCCCTCATTGCCAACCTGATTCTCAGCCCTTCACCTCTGCATCTCGCGAGGACGATAATTCAGCATCCGGTTCAGACTTGGATGTGGAAGACGGTTTGGATGATCTACATTCCAGTGAGGAGTCGGATGTGCAGGACCCAAGCGATGAGGATGATTCAGATGTGTTAGAAATGTATTTCGGGTCAGATGGAGGGTCGGATTTGATGGATATAGACGAATATTTATAGCCCATCTTCAAAAGAATGGGGATCTTTCCAATGCGCGTTTCCGCCCCCTTTTGTGTCAGAACCACGTCTCGGTCTGATCTCAATGTAGCGCATAAGTATTTAACACGATCCTGCCGTACTATTCGACATCGGAAGCCCACACGTCCGTCGAAAACGATGATGACGCCAACGGTGTCGATTCGGAGCTCCATATCCCCCCCGGGCCCGATCTCCTGACTGCCGCATTTAAAACCTCGTTGCGCGCCCACGGACTCCGCTTGCGCTTCCTTTACAGCTCCTGGGACACTTTCGACAAGGCCCTTAGTACCACCTGGTCCTCACGCCCGAGACCGTGTACCACCCAGGGAGCCTCCCGGCTTGTTCACCTCTTGCGCGATGCGTCTTATTTTTCTTCTAGTTTTGATGCTGGCCCTGGCCCTGGATCTATGGTCGTCTTGTCGCGGCGAATGTTGCCGAGTTTATCCGGTGTGTCGAGTCGGTCGTCGGCGTTGAACTAGAGGACGAAGTCGGTGGTGATGGCGGTGATCCTGTTGGTGGCGGCCGAGTGGAAAGGATCTGGGAAAAGTCGACAGTCTGGCGTGAACAGAAGAGTGATGGGACGCGCGTAATTACGTGAGTGAATGTGTGCCCTTGCTTTCATTACCGGTAGTACCGGCGGCGCATTTCGGGTTGTCCGAGTCGTTTGCAAGGCGCCCCCGCTGACATAATACCTTACGGCTCACTTCGAGTGCCGACGCCCTTTCTTGTCTTCTTACTCTATTTCACCCTCATCTCTTTGCCTTCGAGTCGATACGTCATTTCGACACCGTTCATTGTGATCTTCGCACTCTTCTTACCATCATCCGCGGGCGACTATGTCGTCCAAGAGATCCTGTGACTCTTCGCCCTTCGCCCTTCAACCCGTCAAGATCCAATACTCCGGTGTTGAACCACAGACATGACATTCACATGAATCCCGCCGTCGCCTTTCTCAAGAAATTTGCTCACCTTTTCATACAGAACCATTATCCCAAGATTCACCTGTGGCACAGAATGATGTCGCCAGGCCTGGACACAGACACCTGGAAAGGCGAAGGAGTATCGTGTCCGAGTCTGCGCGGAGTTTCGATGACGATCATAGCTCCAGACGGTCAGTTCGATTAGCTCTCAGGGAGACTGTCAGTGTTTCCCTCAGCGTATATTCTCTACCGCTCATTTTTTGACAGATCGAGAACGAATTTCGGAGCTTGAACGAGAAAGAAACCATGAACGAGAGCGAGAGTAGAATGAGCGACACCCATCATCTCGGCCATCCTCAAGTTTAAGCACAAGCTCGAATCACTCATTTTCGCAATCACACACCCATCCACCACGATCACCACCTACGACACCGTATTCTGCACTTGCTCACGCTGCTCTCCAGCGAAAGTCTTCCCGTCCGTCTCTCTGTTCGGACCCCGCTGCCTCGTTAGCTAGCAGTCGCGATTCGTTGAAGGAGCGGGAGCAGGCATGACCCTCGGTCCGCCCGGCCGTTTTAGACGCCACAGCAAACGAAGTTGATCATGAGCGAGAGTGCAACTGGAATTCTCCTCGCCCCCATTGATCGAGTCCGCCAGCTTCTAGCGTCAGACCTCGAAACGATTCTCTTCGTGCTACTTCAAGTCTAACTCATTTGTGGGACTCTGGCGGACACCAAGGCGCATCACCAAAAGCAGGCTGTCACGGTCCAGCTACCTCATCAACTCCGTTGCACAAAGTAGGTGGAGTCGCCGATTCCGTCCGAAGCAGGTGGCTGGGACGCCGCGAGCGCGAGGAGTGCGACGGAGGCGAAATATGCCACAGACACGCCGGTGGAGACCTGTGTAGAGTGTGAGCGATGGAACGCAGGGGCCATTTGAAGAAGATGGCGTTACCAGTAGGTTCATACTCCAAAATCTGGTAAATCGATCGATAATTGGTGTCGAGCTTGTTTTTCGCCAGGTCGCCACAATCTCCCTCACACTCCGTCGGTGGAAGAGCCCCCCGCTATAAAACACGACGGGTGTGGCCAGAAGGAACATGGACCACTGAATAAGGGACGCGTTTCCGCTCCACATGGGCTGCATCAGGTATGCTTTCGATGCGTTCTCCTGGGGGATGAGGCTCATGTACACGACTCCGATGATGAACGCAGGGATCGCGATGACCAAGGTGGTGAACAGACGCTTGAGAAGAGTTGCTTGTTGGTGCAGCTGCATGCAGCTCTCCGAGGTCGTCGTCAATCTCCTCAGCAACTCCGCCACCGTCTGCGTCGAGAACATGGGCCTCGTCCCCTCCGTCACAAACACAATCGATGACTGCGGGTTTCAGGTAGAGCTCGTCGGCGCGGAGCCGGTCTTACTACCTTTGTCTTCCGCCTCACAACTACCCCCTGATGTTTTACGTACCGTCGCTCTCCGCATCGACGGCATGTACTGCCAGTACTAAGTCCCTGTCGTTGCTGTCACCCATCGCCACCAGGCACTGTCCCCGAATGGTCCTGCAGTGCGTGCAGGACCTCCACACCAACCTCCCACTCTCGAGCAGCGGAGCCCATACAAGGGGAGACGGGAGACCATTTCTTTGATAGTAGCAACGCAGGAAGAATAAGTCATGCCGTCGGCGGACAGGGCGAGTTTGAGCACGGTGACATCCCGGGCGTCGCGGTGGCAGATCGAACACTGCTGGACATGCCTAGAGCGTCTAGATGGGGGAGCCGAGGGAGGAGATTTGTCGAGCACATCGAAGCCTGCGTCGGCGAGAGCAGCATGGATGCGGGCGAGTGAGAGATCTGAAGGGTCCGTAGACACTGAAACAGACAGTCCACCACCACCTCCTTCATTACACATGGCACTCCTCTCTCTCACCACCACCGCCTCGACGCCTCGACGCCTCTTTCCCACTACCACTCCCTCGACCCCTCCCCCGCCTCGACCACAAGTACCCTCAGCTCTGCGTCCTCATCCAGTATCTCATTGACCCAAGCAGACCAAGGTAAGCACTTTGCAATTCGTCCGGGCCTCGAGGCACCTCGTGTCTTTTGGAAACTTACGTGAATCGATCTGCCATGCATATTCATTTATTATACAGAGGACGTCACGATCACCGTGAACCGCGCCCTGCCACCAATACCCACGGGAAAGCGCAAGAGTCAGGAAGTACCTCATTCACTTTCATACGCACGATGACGATGGTCTGGTGGTCGAAGCTGAAGAAGGCCCTTTCTTTCACTGGGGACATTCGCCTATTGGCCATCTCAACCCACATTATTGAGCTCTCCTACGCCGTTTCCGATGTACAGACGCGCATATTCGGTTCGTCCTCCTTCGTAGCCGTGTGATCCCACGCAGCGTTGACGCCCCATGTCGTCGTATAGAGATACAAGAATTGCGACACAAGCCTCAAGCAGAGGGCGTAGAGGCCAAGACGACCGCAGAAATCAACAATGCTATCATGAGCATGAACGAGCGTCTCGAGTCCATCGAGCAAGGCATTAAAGATATCAACGAATCCATGACCCCCTTTCATCCCTCCGAAGACGAACCTCTTGGTGATTCCTCCGAACGTGCCGTCATGCTTAGAAAGCATGCCGCACTGCTGGCGGAGTGGGACGCGGTCCAGCAGGAGACCGACGAGCTCCAGGAGGACAAGTGGATCACACTATTTCGCACAGTCACGGAACAAGCGGACGGCATGATGCCCAGTCTGGAGAAGGCTGTAAACCGATGTCGGGTGTGTTGGAAAGCGCGTCTTCATGCTATATATACTCATTCGCCACAGGATTTCATATGGCAAGTCCACAAGAGAAATAATGACAACGCGTCCCGCCGAACCTCGTTCGCCAACTCTGTTCGATCGGAGAAATCCCCGGTCAACCTGGATGTGTTCAACAACCTACTTGAATCCTTCCAAGCCAAGAAGGCGTATGTCTACTCCTCGTCCTTTCGTCGACGAAGCTGATCTTGCCTTAGACACTACGTGCCCGCCACTACCAAGGTCCTGGCAATCGCTGTCCGCACCCCGAGTAGCTTATGTTTCATCGCGTACACAAGGATGCCCTCCAGAATGTCACGGTAAATTCTTACATCCGAATGGACCATCGCCATAAGTTCTTCTAACCCTACGTCATAGATCTACACCTCATCAGAGAGACGCGTTGTTGCCTCTGGGGAGATATTCACTGCAGCCCTGGTGGATAATGAGTCAAACTGTGTACCCTCTTCCTCTGCCAGTTTCATATCTTCGCGCTCTTCTCAGGACGACAATCCGAACATTGTAGCCCTTCATAAAAACGGTTCAAATTCTCATGGAGGACCCCCTGCTCTTGGCATCCGCAAGGATCTTTTAGACCATTCGAATGCTGCAAAGGATCTCATGGATGACGTCCAGAAGCGACTCAAGATATTGCTCAGGCTTCGTGAACCCGAAAAGCGACCAGAACTCACATGGCCGAAGAGCATAAAGAAAGAGCCTCTTAAGCCTCCACGGCTCCCAAAGACGCTCATCCTCACGCCCCCTCGTCAGCGTTTGCAACGACGACGCGGTGACTCCGAAGCTTAAATGCGCGCACCCTCACCGCAACATCGAGGAGACGACGACGACAACACCACACCACAAAGACGACGACGACAACAATCATCTTTCGCTCTCGCTCTCGCTCTCCCCTTCACCTACTACACGTCGGTATCGTCCACGCTGCCAGCGCATCCCCCCTCGATGTGACAACGCGATGACATCCACGCAACGGTGACGACTCCGACTCAACGGCGCAATGGGCGATGCGACGAGAACAAGGGAGATGGTGCCACGAGAGGACATGCTGATTATATGTTCCTATTTGCCGACTTTGAGTTCACTCGCGTCGTTACCTCAGAACGCTCGGATGTTCCTTCTTCCAAACTTCGCCTACTTGCCGTCCCTCAGCCACCAACAGACGGATTCAATCAACTGTTTTCGGTGAAGAACGAGATCAATCCCATCAGAGAATTGACCGACAAATCTCCTTTTGCAACCCTACAGAACTCTGATGGCACTGTCGAGGACGTCATGGACAAGTTGAAGAACAACGACTGGGTCCATTTTGCATGTCACGAAATACAGGATCCCCAGAAATCGCTGGACAGTGGGCTTGGCCTCACCAACAATCGTCGCTTGAAGCTCTCGGACATTATGCAGCTATCCCGCCCGTAAGGTGGACTCGCATTCCTTTCTGCCTGTCAGACTGCCCAAGTAGACGAAACACTGTCAGAAGAATCGGTTCGTCTTGCAGCTGGGATGCTTTTTTGCCGGGTATGGTAGTTATCGGGACGATGTGGTCGATAATAGACAAGGACGTACAAATGGTAGCAAGGGACGTGTACGAGCACCTCTTTCGAGATGCTAGCCAGGTTCCCGACAGTACGGAGGTGGCAGGAGCATTGCACCACGCGATCCAGCATCTTCGGGATCTAGTGCTCCGTTCACTTCTTGGGGTTCCCTTTATTCACTTTGGTAAATGACCCTTGACAGTGCCATCTATTTGAGGACTGTTTCTGCACGACTTCCCCTTACTACTACTAATGTTACTCAGTCTTCATTTGTACGAACAAGATGTTTACGGAGCGATATATCTCACATACTACATACGACATCTGGCTTGTCCGTTGCGTCCTGAACCTGGTTGTTGATTTTCAACCAAATTCGATGCAATTGGTCAGTGCTTTAGCAAGTGGCGGCTTATCCTGACCTGCGGACCGAAACACGACGACCGACTCATCGTCCTCGGCGACCCAGACATGACAGGACGCGCGCCGTTCGCCGTCTCGTCCATGCCCGTCAACTTTCTCCACACTCGTCGACACGCTGCCCTGGGCACGGGAGCAAAAGGATCAACAAAAACGCACTACTAAAACAGCTACCAAAGGGAACGTCGAGCAGCGCGAAACAGGAGCGGATCGCTCGGTTGTATGTCCTTCCCGTAGCACCACGGTGACCTGGCTCCCCAAGTCCAAGTCCCCCCTGCCCTCCGATCGTGTTCGATATCATAGAGCAGACTTCTTTTGACCTCGACAAGGTATACCGTGGTTGCATTCTTCCCCCTCCCGCACGTCCCGGGACGATAGCATTAGCCCAGCTCACCATTTTACATGCTACAGAAAATATGGGACAGCGGCATCGGAGCTCGCACCGGCTCGCCTAACTGCTGCAACAAGGTCGGCAGCGTACGTGTCTCGTCCTAATTCTGTGTCGAAGTCGAACTTAACCCACGATATCTTCTAGTACAACTTTCACCTACTACACGTCGGTCTCGTCCACGCTGTCAGCGCATCCCCCCTCGATGTGACAACGCAATGACATCCACGCAACGGTGAGGGAGATGGTGCCACGAGGGGACATGATGATGGAGACGAACGGTGCGTGCGCTCCCCACCTCTCTCATAGACGCTCTTCCTCACGCCCCCTTGTCAGCGTCTGCAACGACGACGCGGTGACTCCGAAGCTTAAATGTGCGCACCGTGACCCTCACCGCAACATCGAGGAGACTCGACGACGGTACCAACGACAACGACAACACCACACCACAAAGACGACAACAAAAACGACCATCTTTCCCTCTCCCTCTCCCTCTCCCTCTCCCTCTCCCTCTCCCTCTCCCTCTCTCCCTCTCCCCTTCACCTACTACACGTCGGTGTCGTCCACGCTGCCAGTGCATCCCCCCTCGATGTGACAATGCAATGTCATCTACGGTGACGACTCCGACTCAACGGCGCGATGGGCGATGCGAGAACGAGGAAGATGGTACCACCATGACGAGGGGACATGCTGACGGAGATGAACGGTGCGTGCGCTTCGCTACATTTCTCAAAGACTCTCATCCTCACCCGGCCCCCCCTCCTCAACGTCTACAAAGACGATGCGCGATAACTCTGGAGCGTAAATGCGCGCACCCTCACCGCAACATCGAGGAAACTCGACGACGGTACCAACGACAACACCATCACACCACAAAGACGACGATCTTTCCCTCTCCCCTTCACCCACTACACGCCGGCCTTGTTCACGCTGCCAGTGTACCCACGACGCCAGCGCATCCCCCTTCGACGTGACAACGCGATGACATCCACTGTGCAACGGTGACGACTCCGACTCGACGGCGCGATGGGCGATGTGAGAACGAGGGAGATGATGCCACGAGGGGACATGATGACGGAGACGAACGGTGCGTGCATCCCCACCTCTCTATTTCTCCCCTTCACTCATCTTTCCTCACCTCTCACCCTCATCTACCCTATTCTAGACTCCGTTCACGCCGCCAGCGCACCCGTAGCATGAGGACGCCGTGCCACCACAACGCGATGATTGCCGCGACGGCATATCACGATGCACAATGCACAATGGGCGAACGACATCGACGCGGTGCGACGGGACCGTCGAGGTCAACGACCACGTCACGACGACGATGGACAACACGACATCGGACAACGTGACGTGGCACTACACCATATCTCCTGTGTTTGGGTTTAAAAAGGGATAGACGAGAAAGACGAAGAGCGAGCCGTTCGCCACCTGTCATTATTTGTCCACGACATTCGAATTCCGGAGGTTATCCCCACTTTAGTAGTTGGTCAACTCCGTGCAATGAGCGTTATCGAAACATTCGACCTCAAACAGCACCATCTCTGAGCAGCGACGAACTGCGCGTCGAGGTGAGACCAGCTGAATTGAAGTTGGTTGGTGGACATTTAGCGTCTGATCTCTTTGAACTGACCAGCGACAATCAGACTTGCCAATTAACATAAGCAACGGATTGAACGGAAGCCTCACCTGGACGAGCGATAAAACTCATCGTGTTATCTCGCCGCGACATCCACTGTCTCGATTGTATCTCCCTGGACACGACTTTCAGAATGGAGCATTCGCGAAACGGAAGGCGCCAGTTTTATTGTACTGACACCTGACGACAGGTTTATCACAACCTTCAGACCTTTACTCCGGGATACCAAATTCCACGAACACCTTGTGGCAGTCATAGTACCTAATTCCGCTCCGTTTTCGTCTCGCCCATGGCCATCTCAGCAAACTACGACATCGCGGTCGCTCCAAACGAGACAATCATATTTCGACATCTTTTGGATATCCTTCCCTCACACTACCACAACACCGCGAGTTTTACGACTTTTATTTTCGACTCAGACAGATTTTCTTGGAGCCAGAACCACGTCACTCAAGGACAGCGAACATTGATCTCGGAGGCATAGTGGAGCCTCTACACGCTCTGATTGCACATCAATGTACGTTTATTAGCCGGCTGATTGCCCCAAGCTATTATTTACTACCGTCAGCAACAAGCATTGCGAGCCTTTAGGAAGCTATTCATCAACTCCCTGACGACCTTGCTTCATACAACAGAGACAAACGGTCCTTTCGCACACACCATGATAGCACAAGCGCATTATCTCTGTCTTAATTCATATCTCGTTGACAAGTTGCCTGCCAACGTGCAGCCAATCAGTTCAACGAAACCGTCCGATCACTACGTGAAAAGCTTGATGCCCACAAAGCGAGTTCAGGTACGTTTATCATGGGCCCAGCAGCGGATCCACTAACCTGTTTTACGCCATGCATGGCACGAAAAGTAGCTGTCCTCGAGAAAACCGGCCAAGAACTCACGCCGACGAACACGACGACGACAATGCGATGACGACGCAAACAGGGTATGGCGCCAACTGGCGACGCGACGGCGACTCGGTGATGACGATAATGACAACGTCGTAACTCAACGGCGCTGTTATGTATCGTATCCAAATTAATGTAATTATGCTAATTTCACGAATCCGTGGGCAGCCAACACTGTCTGTTTCGCACCTTTTGGCATCTGCTCGTGACGGAGTTCAGCCCGAAACGCACGAAGGACTTAGAGGTGCAGAAATTTAGAGGAAGAGTTGGTGCCGATAAATCCTGCCTCGAGTCAGCAAACGAAATCAACTCGCAAGTTCGCATAGGCTTCGAGCTCTCGTCATCGGAGCCGTCTTCGTCCTCATTCACCTCCATGATCTCTCCGTTTCGGACCGCCTCTCATCGACGAACCTCTGCGATGATTTCCACTTCGCTGTTGAACATCGGCGCTGCTGAATCAAGGTTTTCACGCTCTTCGAGAGGATTGAGGAGCTCGTCAACGGAAGGTGGGTTACCACCAATTCGGTTCTTGTTCTTGAGGACCCTTACAGAGTCCTTCAGTTCCTCGAGCGATTCAAGCTGAGGTGGTCTTGGAATGGAAAGCTTGAGCGACGAGACCGGATCGCTGACAAGCCGCCCATGCAAGCCTCTCGACCGCTTCACTAGTAACAGCACTCCAAGCTTTGATTGCCATCCCTCACGGAGTTGGATCTTCCAGATATCCCTTTCCCCCGGGCCAGTGCCCACTGACCAGGCCCAGGCCCCGCCAGCATAATGTATATTTTTGTAGCGTACCATTGCAATATGAAAATTATACACGCTACTACCTCATACATTATGAGAAAGTCTACTGTATTCCTGTAAGGCTACTTCCCACCGTTGTCTACCACAAAGACGACGACATTGGACAAGGACAACCACCTTTCCCTCTCCCTGCCTCTCCCCTCGCCCACTACATGCCGGCCTCGTTCACGCTGCCAGCGAATCCCCCCGCGATGTGACAAAGCAATGACATCCACGGTGACGACTCGGACTCAACGGCGCGATGGGCGATGCGACGAGAACAAGGGAGATGGTGCCACGAGAGGACATGCTGACGGAGACGAACGGTGCGTGCACCCCGCCACCTCTCTCAAAGACTCTCATCCTCACGCCCCCTTGTCAGCGTCTGCAACGACGACGCGGTGACTCCGAAGCGTAAATGCGCGCACCCTCACCGCAACATCGAGGAGACTCGACGGTACCAACGACAACACCACCACCACCACACCACAAAGACGACGACAAGGTCGACTATCTTTCCCTCTCCCCTTCACCCACTACACGCCGGCCTCGTTCACGCTGCCAGCGCATCCGAGTCCCCCCCTCCATGTGACACCGCAATGACATCCACGCAACACGGTGACGACTTGGACTCAACGGCGCGATGGGCGATGGAGATGTTGCCACGAGGGGACAGGATGACGGAGACGAACGGTGCGTGCGCCCCCCTCTGCTGTAGAGTTTCATTCACACACTCCTCTGCTAATCCTCATCATATTTGACAAGAATGACGGAATGGGTGCCGGTGAGTAATCTCTGTAACTCATTCGAAAGAAGTTCAATCCCGCCACTCGACCCGATAGTGAACCTGTTATGCAAGACATTAAATCTGTTTCCGCTAGCGTCCGTACCTCCAGGTGCAAACAACCTCTATCACTCGCATTCGAGTGCCATTCAAGAATATCAAACGCAACTCACTGGTATTGTTTATGTCAACGTCATCGAGCGTCTACACAAGAGGTGTGCATTGGGTCTCACCTCTCGAATTGTGCTGGCTGACGTTGCCGTTGCCAGCTCAAGACCCAATACTGGTTATCCGAAGCAAAACTCATGTCTCAGATGCGGGACTATCCTCTAATCGCAAGGCTGTGATTTGCTCAACAAATCGGACGACAACTGCTGGCGTACATACACAAAATGTGTCGAACACTATGTGGAGTTTCGTGGTTCGGAAGCTGGTACGCACCGCCTTCCCTTGGCCTTTTCACATACCCGACGTCTCGATCACTGATTCATCATTTCTTGCGTCCTTTGTCACTGGTCAATGTTCAACTACCCTCCCTCCCTCCGACGCACTTTGCGACCTTTTTCCCGTTTTGCTGACGGTACTGAACTCTGCTCGGCCTCCTCATTCGCTTTACAAACCACATGGCCAAATGTGTGACGATGAGCTGGAACGATTTTTCGGCCATTGGTTTTGACCGTCCGGACGATCGCCTCAGTGTGACGCTTCAATTCAGTTCTCTTGTCCTCCATTCCATAACCGTGTGGCCGACACAACGCAACCATTACGAAAAAATGAAAAAAAAGAAGCGTGCGCTTCCTCCGTTCGGCTGGGATACTGAGCAAGGGATCCGAAGAAATGGTCGAGGAAGCGTTCCTGGATGTCTTTTGCGACTGGGTGGATGGTGGTGGATGGATGGACGTTGAATGCGGTGAAGGGACCGACAGGGAGTGCAACTGTAATGCTCAGAGTAATCGTAGACATCTTCTGGTATGAATATTTGGTTCGAGTCAGCTTCTCGTACATTTCTTCTGACCATCCATTTAGTTGCGCATCTGTTCGGGGCCCGAACTCGGGCAGACTAGCAATCTAGGAATGATCCAGGTATGTCGTCTTCGCTCTCCTCGTGCGCATTTCTGCTCTAACCAACCAGCGTGTCGCTGCAATCCACAGCTGACCTTGTCTTCCTGGTTGTTACGGTGTTACTTGCCCTCCGAATCTCCTACAGCAAGCGGTTCACTTGGACATGGGAAACAAGAGCAGAGGTCAGCAAGAAACTCGTGGTCTCACCCGATGTTGATTCCTGCTGGCTGCTGTAGAGGTTGCAGACATGAGCACAAGCCCATTCGACGATTTCAATCTCATCAAAATGGACACCGTGACAGCATGCGCGGTAGATATTCACAACAGCTCTCCTCGTTAAACCCCGCGGGTTCATTGCCTACTATTTCGAGGTATGTACTATGCATTGCCTTTCTATGGGCCATCATTCACCCTATACTGAAATTCCTCGTTCACTAGCTGGATCCATTCGTCTCGGTCGTGGGTAAGTTGCCTCGAGCATTTGTCTGTACTGCAGGGCTAAGGGGAATATGAATGTGCACGAAGTAATGATAACTTGAATGAAAAAAGAGTGGAACGCACGGGATGATCACCAGTATCATAGGCTCGGTACGTGACAGCAAATCGATGAATGGAGGCATCAAGGTTGTCGTGGTCGATTCGGAGGGATGCGGTCTTCAGGATCAGGTATGTGCAACGAGCACTTACTCTTCACAAGCGCGCATGGTTTCCTCCTTTTATTTGTACACAGAAGTGGGTTTACCCGTGGGTCAGGCTGGCGTGGTGAGTTGGGGCGACGAGTCGGACACGACGTTGACTCGGATGCTACGATGCCGCCGTCAATGGTGAGTATGCATCGTGCTTGTGCTCATGCTCACCACGCTCACCATGTTCCCTCGTGCAACAACCCAACTCAACAACTTGAATGACTCGACCATGATGCATCGACACCGTGACAACTGCATGTGAGTCACTCTGACATGACGTCGTCCCCCGCCTTCGCCCTGACCTCATTAACTCGACAAAGAGGCGATGACTGACGTGATGACACCTTGTCCCCATGCTCACATCCCTACCCTGGGATCATCCAACGTGATGATGTGTTGACGCGGGGCAATGAGACTGATGGCGCAATGATGGCGGCCATAACTGTCGACTCAACCGTTGACCCGAGTCGTCGACTTGTAAATAATGACAAACATGTCGACATGCTGTGACACCGTAATGGCGGGTAGTACGGGCACGACTACGGCTACAGGTCACAAAATTATGACCTGCACAAAAGTGATACGTTTCACAGTAACCGGTTCTCTATCAGCCCGGCCCACTGGTACTTTATCTACACTACATGAGTATCTGGTTAATAGACTTGCACAAATTACTTTGGTCCAGAATGTTGAGTCTATGGTAGTGTCGAGAGTGGGAGAAATAGCACAGAGTGCATCATCTCTGTGAGTTGTGTTAGCAGAAATAACAAGTATGATAATTAGTTACATGTTCATATCATCCATACAATTGTTGACACTATTCAGATAGTGTGACTTCAAGTGAAGATCAAGATGCCATCTATTGATCATGCTCAACTATAATGTCAAAGGATGGATAAGTAGTCATATTCTATTGCCAATGAGTACCAGAATGAGATAATATATTCATATTTTAGACTCTCTGCTGCCTTCCTTGCAACTACTGATATTCCCTGATCTTGAAGTTACCTGTTCATATCAGCCATACAATTGTTGACACTACTATGATAGTTTAGACACCAGAATGCCAGCTCTTGATGATGCTGAACTCATCATGTCAAAGGACTGATAGGTAGTCATAATCTATTGCCAATGAGTATCAGAATGAGATAGTATATTCATATTTTAGACTCTCTGCTGCCTTCCTTGCAACTACTGATATTCCCTGATCTTGAAGTTACCTGTTCATATCAGCCATACAATTGTTGACACTACTCTGATAGTTTGAACACCAAGATGCCATCTCTTGATCATGCTCAACTAATCATGTCAATGGACTGATAATCATTCACCAAGTACACCAGTAATGAGATGACATTGTCCCTGGTATGTATTTCTTCTACTATCTGTTCATATCCTTAACATGCTGCTGCCTACATGGCAATCACTGATATTGCATGATCTATCACTTAGCTTAATATCTCAGGTTTATATATGGTTGTAAGATCCATCTGGAAATATCAGCTTCTCACCAATTCCCTGATGTTGATTTTGGGTTCTAAATCTGCGAGGTCGTACATAAAAATGTACTTACTGAACTCCAACTTCTCGAGAAAAGGCAGTGTCGCCAGCGAGGTCCAATGCTCCTTGTTCACAAAGCAGCTCAGAAACTGGACCTCACGGATGTTCTTCATGTGTGGCATCGCAGCAATATACAGCCTGCCAGCCCGCGAGTCCACGTCGCAAGCACCACAGGACACGAACTTGCACAGCCTCACTACGCCTGCAAGTGCAATTGCGAGAGGCTGCTTTGCAGCAATCTGTGCGAACAACATGTCGTTGTACTTGTACTCGTCTTCGCCATAGCGGCGCGGTGGCAGAAAAGCTGAGACGCTCGCATATGCGTGGAAGGCAGATGTTGGCGAAGAACCTGCAAACACAAGAAAGGTTGGATAATATCTTGAGGTTCCTTTGCGGTAGGAGTTTGGGTGGGGCGATGGTGTCGATGATGTAAGAGTAAATTTCGTTTGGTATCGTAGGCAAGATTCGGTCAACTCTCCGTCGTTCAGGAACTGGGCAAAACGGCGAAAATTGACATGACGTGAGCAAGTGATGGTCTGCGAACGAAAAAGGGTCATTCAGCGCTTATGTAAACTCAGTGTTCCAAGTGCAATGCGGTGCCAAAATCGAACCGCCGGTCGCCACGGCAAACGTTCAATTGTACGTAACAAATTTCCCATCCGAGTCACGATCATCCAGTGCATCAACTGACTTTCCCAGAGGCAGCGTTTCCACCAGAACAATCATGATCGTAGTGCTACTCGCACTCGCTGCTGTCCTGCTCGCCATCGAAGGCTTGCGGAAGTTCAGGCAGTCGCAGTTATCACCGCGCTCCACCCGGCTGCCGCTCCCACCGGGTCCCAAACCA
>JBBPOY010000107.1:0-19980 GCA_038091675.1 Leccinum proliferum | reverse complement strand
CAAACAACAAGGCAAATACGAAGAGTCCCTTTCCTGCTTCGACCGTATTCTCCGAAATCCTCCCAGTCCGCTCGCCCACGCGGATATCTGGTTCCAGATTGGCCACGTTTACGAACAACAGAAAGACCTAAGTCCCCTTGGCCTTTTCGCTCGGCTTATGCAGTAGATGAACATCGATCCCCATCCAGCATGGCCGCGCCAAGGACGCATATGAGCGCGTGGTCGTGGACAATCCGGGGCATGCCAAGGTCCTCCAGCAGCTTGGCTGGTTGTATCATCAGGACGGTCCAGCCTTCCGGAATCAGGATCTCGCTATACAGTATCTCACCCACAGTCTTTGAAGCTGGTTAGTTCTTTGCTGCGTCGCGCTTGTGTGTTCCGCTCATTATTTGTTCTTCGCAGACCCGTCAGACGCCCACAGCTGGTACCTCTTGGGTCGTGCTATATGGCTGGCCAAAAGTATAACAAGGCATACGAAGCATACCAACAGGCCGTCTATCGCGATGGTCGCAACCCAACTTTCTGGTGTTCCATCGGGGTGTTTTACTTCCAGATCAACCAGTTCCGCGACGCTTTAGACGCATACTCGCGCGCCATCCGAATCAACCCATACATCTCCGAGGTTTGGTTTGACCTTGGTAGTCTCTACGAGAGCTGCAACAACCAGATCTCGGATGCAATCGACGCCTACGCGCGGGCCAGCGAGTTGGATCCAGGCAATCATGTGATATCATGGCGCCTACAGCTATTGAAGAACGCTCAGGCAACGGGCGGGCAGCTACCTGCCGCACCTGGACCTCAAGATGTTCATCTGACAGCTTACGCGAGCGCCGTTGTACCCCATCCCGGCCTCACCGGTCCTCCTCTCCTGCTACAATCCACGTCAACGTCAAGCGCTTCACGTCCTTTGTTCAGATCAGATTCCCGTGGGCCGTTGAATGGAGACAATGTCCACTTGCCACCGCCGCCTGCTCCTGTTGGAGGGCGATCCTCGCCCGGGCCATTCCGAGGCGGTCTACCCCCACCTGTTGTACTCGACGAGTCGCGCCACATACCCTCTTCGCACACCCTCTTGGCTCCAATGGATGTGGACCGCCCACCGCACCATCGTGACTTTGCTGGTTCTCGCGGGCCCACACGTGGTCCGGCTGGCCACCAAAATTTGTTGCTGCACCACCCCGTCCCGCAACCTCAGGTTCCCACTGAGGAACTGCGCGCTTCCGCTGCTCATGTGTCAACAGGGCATCAGGAATACTTCAACCGTCCCATTCGCGCCCCGTCCGCGTCTGCTTCGCCTCCACCACCTCCATCACCACCGCGCGCCCGTTCCCCGCCCTCGCAACGCCCCTCCAGGATCACCACTCCTGCCAGATGCCCCTACAGTTATTACTGAACTCACCCGAACGCGTTAGCAGGCAATCAGGACCAGCAACAGCTTCCATGCTCGACGGACCCTCCTTCTTTGTCCTTCCGGGACCCTTTCAAGATCCACTCGTATGTGTCCTCCATCTTTCACGACTAATCACAAACCCGCCCTCTTACAGCCGACGCCTCCTTCAACCCGCACCGACCCCGATGCTTCCGACCCTCCTATGAACGGTATGCGTCCCTCCGAGTCCTTCCCCCCCTCACATCTTCTGCTGATTCTCCCTCTGCCCTGACACCAAAGACCCCTCACCGCACCCGACCGATCCGCGATCACAAGCGCTGTCGCTTCCCTATTACGATTGGGTCTCCTTCATGTCTGCCTACGCCTCCGGCCAGTGGAACCCCCACCGGACTCCGCATCTCCCTCGTTCCGCTTTAGGCCCCACGCCTCCCAACATACGCTCCGCATCTGACCCTCCCGCCTTCACGTGTTCGAATAAATCAAGCCTGCTTGCTTCTTGCTCGTCGGAATTCCCGTTTCCTTCGCACCCCGTCTTCTTGCCCTCAAATTCTGACACAGCAAACGAGAAGGAACCCAAGAATCAGCTCACCGTTTCCCCAGAGAAACACTTCGCCAAGCTCCCTCCGCCGCCCGCGTCACTGTTCGGCCGTCGGTTTCGTAAATCGTTCAACGATCTCAGGCAAACCACTGGTCATGCAATGCACCTTTCTCTCGATGGGACACAGGGCTTCACCATGGCCCCAGACGCGACCACCGCAGCCGCGACTATGCGTTGGGCTGCCGCCAGAGTGAACATATCCCCGCTTGCATTGCCATCTCCCGAACATGAACTCACAGACCCTATGCGCGGCGTACACGCTGCCATCCCCGGAGCTCATGCACCCGAATACAGCCCTCCGCTTAATCCAGTGACCCCGGGCACCAACCGCAAAACACGCCTGGATAGTTTCTGAGAGGGAACCCAGGACGTGAGTGACGACATTGACCGGCTATCGACGTTCCAGAACTCAAATCCGGCGTCGCCAACACGCTCTACGATAGATGGAGACGCTCGTCCGCCTGCCGATTCGTCTTCGAACACTTTCCCTGCCCAGTCACGACAATCACCCGAGGAACACGTCGAGGAGGACTATTTCACCGCGTCCAGTTCTCGTGCCAACACCATGGACACTGACTTTCGCACCACCCCCGAGGTACCCTCTTGCCAAGACAACGACCCTCTCGACACGAACGTGTCAACCACGCCGGCCTTGCCGCGGAGAGGAGGATGCCTTACACGTCACACATCCTCTCCTTTACCAATTTCAGTTGCCTCGGAGAGAAAGATCACTGGGCGATCAATCTCCGAGACGGTGAGCAGCTACAGAATAGGACGCGCCGCCAAGGAGGAACAAATGTTCTTGGAGCTTGGATATCTGGCTCCTCCTAATCCCCCAGATGAGCTTGAGCGGAGACGTGCACTCTACAAGTGAGTTTCGTGTTCCATGCGCGTACTTGTATGCTGACGCGTCGCGATCAGATTCAACATATGGAACACTGCACCCGATATCAATTTTGATCGGATCGCTCACTTGGTCAAGCTTGTATTCAATACCAAAAGCGTGTGTATATCCCTCATCGACGGTACAGAACAGTACGTCATCTATTTTTTAATTTGATGCATCAGCTCGCTAACTTTGAGGCGATAGATGGGTCAAGTCACAATGTACGTATTTCGAGTTCATTGCCGAGCTTTTCGGGTATACATTGATGCACAGGTGGAGCATCATTCACGCGTTGCCCACGCCTGACTTCATTATGTGCACACAGCATCCTACAGCGGTGCGTCTTTGCCAGTCGTCACGTGGTTTTTTTTTCACATCCAATTTCAGTTGTGATGAACCTACTGTTATTTTGGACACCCTAACGGATTGGCGTTTTGCGAAAAATGTTCGTGAGAATGTCGCCAGAGCTCGTATGTTTCCAATCGTTGACGGTCAACTAGCCATTTGTGATGGAGAGTCCCCATACTCGATTCTACGCGGGTGCACCACTGCGAACTCAGGAAGGGTATAATATTGGCAGGTAATACATCCGAACGTCCTACCACGGGAAGCTTATGTAGTGGTAGTCTGGCCCTGATGGACGATTCGCCACGGCAAGATTTTTTGCCACGTCAGCGACATACTCTCAAGGAATTCGCGGTGGGTCAAATATCCGGCATCCTTCTCAATACTAACCGGTGTCAAGGCTGTGGTGATGCGTGAGATGGAATTGTGGAGAGACAAGGTTCGCTAGTGCCTCTCAAAATATGATCTTTCTAGTGACCCCCTTCGCAGATCCAACTTCGCATACGAGACAAGATTCAAACATCCGTGAGATGTTGTGTTTGTACATCGGGGCCATTTCCTAACACGTTTCTAGATGGAACAATTCAGTAGAGAATGCTTGGAGATCGACCAGCAAGACTCCCAGAATGCCGATATGTACGGCTCGGCATCCATGGACAAGGTGTACGACCGCGCAGCTTGTGAAGCGCACACTGGATGTCGAGGAAGTCCTTGTCATGGATGTCTCGCACTGCGATGTGCTTGAAACACTCAGCACAGAAGCGACTGTGTCGGTGGTGATGCACCACGGCAATGGACAGACACGCGCCACTTCACGAATACTTACCGCCGACGAGCAAAGCAAGCTGAACGCGTTCTTTGAGCAGTTCCCGGATGGCAAGATTTCGGAAGGAATCCTGCCGGTTTGCTTTCGTCCGTTTATACCAACGCATATACAGTATGCTTTGAGTGAGTAGCCAGGCTTGTACCTGTGATCAACTAACGACTCGTCACGATAAAGCGGTCCCGGTCTTCAACATAGACAAGCGACCTTTCGCATTAATTTGCGCGTACAATGCCTCGGACCCATCCCGGCGGTTTGTAAGTAACATATGTTTACGTGTGTCGTTTTGTTTATCGCGTTTTGTTGTAGTTGGAAGGTCACGAATTGTCTTATCTACGCGCCATAGGTAATGTTCGACATGTGTAACACAAAGGTGTTTATTGAATGTTGTCTCAGGTGTCATCATCCTCTCCGCCGTGCTGAAGCGGCGGATGATGCTCGCAGTTCAGGCTAAAAGTCTGTTTATATCGAAGTAGGTCATCTTGCACCATCAATCTGGCAATGTCTGACGAGGATCCAGCATATCCCACGAACTGCGAACACCACTTCATGGAGTATGTTGCCTTTTTTTATACATCGTGTACCGTCCCCGATTGAAGGGTATTCGTAGATATTGGCAGCGGCAGAGTTGCTGGCTGACACTTCATTGAACCACAGCCAAATGTCGTTTTTGCATACTGTCCAAGCGTGTGGTACATCGCTCGTGGAAACTGTGAATCATGTCCTAGACTTCACCAAACTCAGCGGAAATATGAAGTCGGGCGGTGTTGACAATGTCATCACCCGGACAAGGTATGTCATCCGCAATCTCATAGAACCCAAGTGTCAACAATGTTCAGAGTCGACCTGGAGCAACTTGTCGAGGAAGCGATCGACGGATCGTGGATAGGTTATTGCGCACGCAACTCATCCAGGGGTTCCGAGATAGGCAGCGTATATGCGCCTAATTCGAATCAGCGAACCTCGAGCATGATGACCGCTCCCGAGGCTTTGCAAAACATTGAGATCGTCGTCGATATCGACCGTCGGGAAGGAGTAAGTTAATCGAAACAGACATTCCGCGGACTTTGCTAAGACCGGATTCACGCAGGGGTGGATGCTCAAGTGCGACAAAGGTGGAATACGCCGGGTATTGATGAACTTGTTTGGGAACAGTCTCAAGTTCACTTCGGTGGGTGGATTGATGTCTCTGTGCGCCTTCTCTTACCAGCTGCATACAGAGCGGTTACATTCACGTGTCGCTGAAACAACTCACTACACCCGACGACGTCGCGGATAACACGGTCAAGATAGAGCTGTGCGTGAACGACGCTGGGAAAGGTATCAGTCCGAATTTCCTCAAGGTCGGTTGCTTCATCCCAAGGGTGGAAGTCCATTATTCATGCACCGTTATCAGAATCATCTATTCTGCCCGTTCTCTCAAGAGAACCCTCTCCAGGCTGGCACGGGCCTGGGTCTTGCGATCGTGAGCAGCATCGTCCGGTCTCCGAGTGTCGCCGGCAAGGTAGAGGTCGTCAGTGAGGAGACCGTGGGCACGGATATCAAGGTAGTCTTCGAGGCCGAGATACTCCAAGAGGGCTTGAGCAACACCCAAGATCGATTCATCTTTGGCGACCAGACGCCATCACCGGTAGTCTCCTTCCTCGGTTTCAAGAAACGAGGCCATGGCGTTCAGCTTCTCAACGAGGTACTCCGCAAATACATCATTACTTGGTGGGGTTTCACGCCTCAACGAGAGGGTGCGGAGCTCGGTGATATCGTCATTCTCAACGAAGACCCATCACCCATCGTCACTGCCCTCGAGAAGATGGACACACACCGCTCGTTCATCATTCTCTCTTCCAGCCGAGGGAGCCCTCGCATAATGGGAATCTGCAACACGTATGAGAATAATGGTGGCTTCTGTCGCATCGTACACAAGCCCGGTGGGCCCCTCCGACTTCGCACTGCGCTGAAACAACTTCTCCGAGCGAGACAGCGCCGACAACATCGCATTCTGGACTTCCCCAACTCGGGAATGAGTTCTGAAGAGAGCGCCTCTGTTCAGTCAACGATCTTCGCAGAGGAATTTCCGGACTCTACCCTCGAGCCGACCACTGGCGAGACCAGTCAGCGTCGCTGTCCGCAAATATTCCCAACGTTACAGTGTCTATATCCCCCGAGTCAGAGAAAGACATGGTCTTCCAACCTGCCGATGCGACAATGTCGAGCATCAATAACTCAACGCTCGCTGTCGGAATCAACGGCAGCCTGCTCAGAGCATCAGGCGGGTCTACCGAGCAGATCAAACCGTGTCGAAAGGTTCTGGTAGTGGAGGACAATAGCATCCTTCGCAACTTGCTGTAGGTGATATCATCCTCGCCCGTGTTCGTCTTCACTGACTTGCTTGCGTAGTGCCAAGTGGCTAACGAAAAAGGTGCGCAAGGCCGTAAACTATGATGATGCCTTCTCATGTTCTCGAAGGGCTTCGAATATTGCGAAGCAGTAGACGGTAGTCAGGGAGTCGAGATCTTCCGGACCGAAGGCCCGTTCGAGTGAGTAGTGATGCGCCTCTTCGAGTGCTTAGTCTTATGTTGAGTTAGCGTGGTGTTGTTGGATTTATCTATGCCAGTCCTTGATGGTATGTCACTCTCCGCTTTGTCGATTTATCGTTGAATTCATTCTTTACAGGAGTTGGCGCTACTGTCCAGATTCGCCAAATCGAGCGTGCGCGTTCGCAACAACAGTCGTGCGTAATCCTCGCGTTGACAGGCATGTCCTCACTAGAAGACAAACGAAAAGCCTTCGAGGCTGGGATGGACGGATAGTGCGTTTCCTGCTCGTCGATCTAAACCATCTGGACAATTGCTGATATGATCTGCAGCCTGGTCAAACCTGTCGCATTCAGAACGTTAGATGACATGTTTCACAAACTGGGTCTCTCTTGACCCAGTTCATCACTGATCGCATTCACAATATACACCTGCACGCACACAACAACCAGGAACCTCGCACGACTTGGACATTGATCACTTTCTAGTTTTTCTGTTCTCTTTGAGGACGTGGCACTCGCTTTTCGTACCCAGCGTATCCCCCGTCTAGTCGTCAGCCGGTCGGGCCTGCCGCAACGACCGCGCCGCGATCTCCTTATCTGCGCGAGTCGATACGCCAAGGTGACCGTGACATGCCATGGGACCGTCGTGGGCCACCTCCCGACCACCATCGTGACTGGGAACGCGGGCGACCAGATTACCCTGGTCATCATTCGCAGCAACCATATTACCCATCCCGCTCGCCCGGCCGTCATCACCGTGGTGCAAGCCCGATGGAAACATCTCCATGTTCAGCCCACCCTTCTACTCACCATTCACGTCCGATTTGGGAATCGAAACCACCCACTGGTCCCCCTCATCCCCGCTTTCCTCCACCAGGACCGTCCGTACCGCCCGAGAGCGGGCACTGGCGCTACGACCCGGCTCAGTTTGACGCGCGCGAGACCCCAAGGCAAGCAGAAGTGGGACCGGATCACCGCCGACAATCAATCACGATGGCGACATCGCCAGAGGGCGCTCCCCGTGTTCCTCGCACTCAAGTGGCAATAGTAG
Organism: Leccinum proliferum; assembly: GCA_038091675.1. NCBI lineage: Eukaryota > Fungi > Basidiomycota > Agaricomycetes > Boletales > Boletaceae > Leccinum > Leccinum proliferum. The sequence continues at coordinate 12,354 of JBBPOY010000107.1, read as the reverse complement.
CATGCGTATGTCCGAGTCGCCAAACTCGACACCTGCTCCTGATGGGAAGGATCGCCGGAGAAAGCACACCAAGGAGAGGGATTCTGACACGCAGAGCGTGTCGGGGTCGATTCCAGCTGATGTGCCCAAGAAGGAGCGCAAGAAGCGTCAGCGTCGCACAAAGGAGGACTAGTCTACGAACTTGCCGGGGTCTTTCAAAGTCGGGTCGTTCTCTGCCAAGGAGGGACAAGATACATCGAGTTCAAATGGTTCTGGAAGTCGTTCACTACAGCCCTCTCCAATTACCGCCACCCCCCGTCCCCCTTCGCGTGTCGTGGACGAAGACTACGATGAGGGCGTCGCGGATGCGCTCGTCGTCCTGTCTCAGTCCCACACTGCGCCGATGCACTCACCTACGTTGTCGAATGGTAGTAGGCATACTGCGACATCTCCCCGACCAGGGATTTCTCATCGTGGGTCGGTCTCCACAACTGGCAGTCGCCCTTCGCCCCCTGGCGGAACGTCGCTTAAACGGCCATTGAGTCCCGGCGTTGACGAGCTGGACAATAAGCGCACGTGAGTGGATCCCATGAAGCGTGGGCCGCCATCTCCTCCGGGGCGACATACACCGGTTCCTTCTTCGAGACCCTCGCCAATCCCCTTCCGAACGCAACCCGCCTCTCGTTCCCCCGAGTCCCGTCAGCATGCTGAAGCCGGTCATGCATACACCTCCAGTCCGCCACCCATGCCAGTGTCTCTTCCTCCACACCCGCGACTGATCGGTGCCGGCCACAGTTCTCATACCACATCATCGGCGCCCATTGCTCTGCCGCCCATTGCGACGCTATCCCCTGCTTCTACTGCGCCATCGCCTACGGATGACCGAATGACGATCGATCGCCGAACCACATCTCCACCGTCAAGGAGGAAGCTTTCTGACGTGATGAACCCCGCTGCGGGGTCTCCATCGGCGCGCCATGTCGCGTCACCACCACGTTTGCACGAAAGAAGGACCCCTCCCCGGCGTAGTTTTGTTTCCTGGTTTCTTGTTCATGCGATTGCGAGACCTAGTAGTGTCTGCGCATATGACGAAAATTACATGACTGCCCATTTGCACAGACCCAAAGCCACGTATATGTATTACTGAGCATATGTACATGTATCTCAGTTGCATCCATTTTATAATCTGATTCCTGTTTTTTACTCTTTCTTTTCCCTATGTTTTGGTTCGTGGAAATGTCGAGAACGTTGGGAGTCACTGGGACTGCACGGTTTTTTATTCCTGTGAACAAAATGTAATATATGTATGTAGCTTGTTTGGTGTAAACATTGATTCACATGCGTGGCTACTGTCCAAGGTGGGACTCCAGGACCGCCCGGAGGGCTTTATCTATACATATTGCTTGTCAGAAAAAATGGATTCGTCCTAGCGGGAACCTAATTTGAAGTTCAAGGCAATACCCCTCATCATGATCACATCACGATATTCTTTCCAACTTCTTTGGTTGATGCACCGACGCCGTGTATCACACTTACCGCGCTCTTTTTACAGCGCCTCCACCCATCACTAGGCGAAAGCCTTTGGGCCCTCTCACGGGCTACGCGTTCAATTTTTTTTTACAGTGTGAGACACAGACACAAGAACAAGAATATAAGTAGTCCGCCGCTCTCGTGCAAACGGGACAGTTTTCGTCCCTTTTATTCACCCTTCCTCCACAACGAAGTTTGGCCCATCCCAAGCCCGATGGTTGCTTTGCCTTTGACGGCGCCACAAGGCCTCAAGACACTACTTGGGCAAGTTTCCGGTCATCGTTCAGCGTCTACGCAGCTCACCTTTGTGCAGACCATGTATCGCCTGTTCGTTTTGCATGCAAGGCAGCACAATCGTAAAACTTACCCTGTAAAATGGCGCTTTGGTCTAATTCGAGGCCTAGTCACACCTGAGTATCGCAGCTAGAACAAGGCATTGAAGATAGTCCAACCGGTTTCGTCGATTCATCGCTTTCGAAACCACTCAGAGTTCTGTAGCGTGGGTTCTTACAGTCCTCCCAAGTCGCGAAGGCCGCTTCATTCTTCTGTATCTTCTGAAATATCCTATAGATGACGCGGTGACCAGGAGCTACGAAGTGACTCACCTATGTGAGCCGACCATTCGAAACTGTCGTTCGATTGGATACTGCGCAGCTCTCCCCGACGAGGCTGCTGGATTGCTCCGCCAATGAGTCGCAAGTGGTCGAAACGGCCATGCTCATTCGTGGTAGCGACCGTTCTTGTCGTCGTGTGTTTTCCGCCCCTTCGATGGACTTCGAGCAAGGAAGGCCAGCAGCGTCCGGGTTCTTGTGAGCAAGGAAACCCGAGCTATACGGATTGCCGGCGCATATCCGAGCGAAGGTGGAGACCATCTAGTCAAGCTGGTTCGAGTGGCAGTCACACCCATGTAGAGTCAAATTGCCACCACCCACCTTGCCACACTTGGGTGTTGATGTGTTCGCTCAGTGCCGGCCCCATTGTCTAAGTGTTACCGCTTTGGTCATCCCGGGTTCACCGGGTTCCGAAGGTGTTTGACCCTCAGCGAGGGTCCAGGCTGGTATTCTCTCGGCTTAGGGTAAATTTACATTTACAGAACGCGACTTTCTCGTCTCTCGATTGGCCTGAATGTAAGTCGGCAAATCTCCGGATGTTCTGTGTCCCAATATTTACCTTTGATTTTAACTTCCAGACAAATATGGAAGGATGGACATACTACGAATCTGTGGACCCAAGAGTTCCGGCCAAAGCGTCAGTGTGCTTTCACCCTGAGGGTGCTTCGGCACGCCAGCGTCGCCTACAATCAGGATTGTTTGACCACGAAAATTCCAGACCACAACCGCAGGGTATAAATTGTTTCCCTTTCCACCTCCTCATCCATTCGCCTTCTCATCATCGAACAACCACGACTTATCTCCATCATTCCTCACCTTTCGTGACCTCATGCCACCTCAGGATCCACGGCAAGGCAGTCCATCTAAGCCTAACGGTAGGGACAAGTCCCATAAAATCTGGAGATGCCGTGTTTGCCTAGACAAGTGAGTCTCAGCTCTTCCCCATCCTTCCCTTTTTTTTCTGATGTCGATCCATTCAGGTTGTCTCGAAAGGACTCTCTCAAGCGTCATGTCGAAATCCAGCATCCGAACCTCCGTCCAGATGTATGGGATCGGTTTAGGATTCTCGAGCCCTGGCAAGAGGGCCTCGATAATGACACGGAAGCGGCGTTGGCAACATTTTTAGAAACACTACCACCTAAGCAAGCCAAGTGAAACCTGTGAAACCAGGAGACGAACACCTTGACTTTTATTACCTATTTGTCGTTTTACAGATTTGCGCATTGTTTTCCCTTCACTAAACCGACTTGCATCCATATCATGTAGCTATCTTTCTATAACGTTCTCCGTATGTCATGATCTATGCTTGTATGTTTGTAGAACCCATAGCCCATCTCTTATGTCACAATACTAGTCACACTTTCAGCCTGCGAGAACTTGATGGTGTGCCACTTGCGATGACGAAGGTGACGGTTTGCATACTCGCGGACTCGGTTAACGCATGATGCCGTCCGCGGAGCACACGCTGCATGATTCCAAGGACAGCTGCGACTCGCTAAGTCACATCACAACAACTTCATTCCATGACCACTGGTAGATGATTACTTGTGAGTTGTTCTTTCAGGTGCGCATGATGTACCTCGTCACAATCTACGGTCCTCTTCCTTTATGTAACAGAGCTGAGTCGGGTTCTCGGTTATGGGCCACTGATACGGCTCGGGATGGCACTGCTCGTGACATCCTGGAAGTCGCAGGGAAACGCGAGACCTTAGTACCACTGCGATTCCAACTACTACTAGCCATCTTACGACCGCGGCACTTAGCGATTTACTTGTCCGTCAGTGCGCTAACGGCGAGTCGGCAGACCCTCGACGACATTGAACCATAAGGTCCTTAATCATTAACGGAACATCCTCTCATGCAATGCTGCTCGATTCGTTCCTCGTCTTGCATGCTGCGTTCATCTCTAACCTGCACAGATTAATCGGCGTCGCATTCGGTGCGGACAGTCGCCGCCGCCTTCGGAGATCTGGATACTAAGTCTAGCACTCTATCATCTCAGTTGCGTCGCGTTTGTCGTACAGAACGTCATCTTCGAGATAACGAAGGCGACACTCTAGACGTGACCGCCCAGTCCGAGGAGCGGGGAAAGGAATGCTCCAATCTTGTCCTCTTGTCGGAGCTATACAATTTCCAAGTCATCTCCTGCATCCTTTCGTACGACATCATCAACGACCTGCTCGCCGGCAAGACGCTCTCAGAGTTCCGGGTCGAGCTGCTGTTGAAGATATCGCGCAGTACGTAGCGCCTTTCTCTTTGCGTATTGACGACTTTGACAGGTTCTGGGCAACAACTTCGCCAAGATGATCCTTTGGCGCTCAAGGACATCGTCACGCTGGCACAATCGAGCATCGCAGGCCAAGCTGATATTTTGAGGTAAATCATCCTTCTACCGAGTACTGCTCGTCACGCGTTGACGGCCAGTTCGCGCACCAAGTTTATGATTCGGACACTGACCAACCTCAAGAACAACAAAATCAAGAAGAGCGGGACGCAACACCAGGGAGGGACGCCGTCGAACGCATGAAGAAGTTTTTGTCGGGTCTCGGCAAGAAGCGTCATGGTGAGAGTCCACGGCCATATCCATCCTCGTCCGTTGAACATCTCACTCACGGACTTGCTTTGCCAGTCCAGGCGCACGATGCATTGCGGGTATCGTTGAGCGACCTGATGTATCCACGAAGCCGAACAAGGCTGGAGACGCAGTACTAGACGTCGGCAACATCAGGAAAAACTACCTCCTGATAATTTCACAGAAAATCACATATTTTCTGATATTCCCAACTAATGTTGTCATTTACCTGATTTTATGCAAATTATTTACTATTAGTTCGAAATTCTGGGCGCCCTCCCATGAATAAAACTGACATTTGCTGAAAATTCTCACAATTATTGGTACTGATTCCCCATATACTATTAATTTGTAATCATGGGCCCCCTCCCAAGAATACAACTGGAATTAGTTGACATTTCTTACAATTATTGAACAATATTTGACGAACTTCTATACTGTGAATACAACTTCATTATACTTAGCAGACTTGCAAATAATTGATCAAGAACTGTTATACAACTTCATTATACTACTAGGGCTAGTGGACATTGAAATACGTAGAAATATCTTTGAATGAATTAACAAGAAAAGAAGGACACATGTCTAGAACATTCTCGCTTGTCCAATCAAGCGGAACATTCCTTCCCCACCGAGGGAGAAGGTGTACACTACGTGCGAAGAGTTGAACGGGCACAACGGATGATGAAAATTCACCATTCCGAAGTGCCTTACGAACCCGGTACATCCTCGTCGCCGGTTCCGGTGCGGGAGAAAACTTCGTAAACCACTCCACATAAGCTAAGTACTTAGGTGGTGGTCTCTCTCTCTGAAATAGCATCTCGGTGGCCTTTTGTGGTATAGTAAAGACGAGTTTGACCCGAGCGACACGAAAATCTTCAAAGTTTTCTGTTAGCGTGAGTCGACACTAGATAACGAAGGGTTACCGTGTAGTTGTTTTGACGACGACGTCACATTCCGTATATTGACAAGCGCAGTATCGAAACGTGCTGGGTTGATGACTACACCTGTGTTGCTATACGCCGGTGGTTGAGCATGAATTGAGTCAAATGTTTCGTTGCCGCGTAGCTCTTCATTCCCGAACTTAATCCGATGGAAAACTGGGAGGTTGGTAAATGGTAGATGTACCGACTGAGCATGTTCATCAAGTTCCCGCCGCTGGGAAATCGTAGGGCTGTTGAACAACGCTATGAATCGAGTGAGCGCGGGGACAAAGAACCGAGCATTATAGTGGAGCTCTGAGGTGATATCTTCGAGTGAGACGTATCTTCGAGACGGATTGCGGGCCATTCTCAGCTGTAGAGGTCTTGCTAGGTGAGGAGGGCGCCATTGGATTTCTTGATGAGCAGAATTCTGTGTAGGGACACAAGATGCACGCTGTGACCGCCACAAGATAAAGTTGGCATGGGCAATCACCTTTTCTTTCCTCTCTAGCCATTTCGTCATCTGTTGGAACTCGTCCTTGTGATTTGTGGCGTGGTAGGCGTCTTTTGCAAAATCTATGTGAAGGCGTTCGGTTGCCTCCGTGTTGAAGCCGTCGGTGGTGCCGAAGAGTTTGATAGCCAGTGCATAGTGTTGCAAAGAGTGGAATTTGGGGATGTTAAAGTTGTTGCGAACGCCGAGCTGGATGAAGACGAACGAGTTGTCGTGAAAATTGTCGAGGGCGTTTTGAAGGTCCCGGAGAGTGGCGCTGTTATGAATGGGGAATTGTGCGATGTATAGGAAGTCAAGCAGAGCGCGTGTGGCTGCTAGAAGTGGAGTCGAGGAGATGCCTTGTGGGAGCTGGACGTTGCTGATTAGACCGAGTAGAACTGCTGCGATTTGTTTGTGCTCGGTGCCGCTTACTCGCGTGAGAATGGTTATCCCTTTATGGAAAATTCGAACGCTATGATTTGGGGGAAAACGGCGTACTCGCGCATCTATTTCTGCAGCACCGCAGATTGTCGTGAGCCAGGAAACAAGATGTTTGACGACGCCTTGATATAGTTGATGAAGAACGTCCGGTGTGATTGACCGAAATATATTGACATACGGGAGGTCTACCCAAAATGGACATTGCAGCGGCTTGATCCTGATGTCGCGGCACACGGCGGAATACGAAGGCAAACCAAGCTGTTCCAGAGCATCAAGTATTGCGTCCAGATCGCGAAGAGGTGAGTCACACGGATTATCCCCCAGCCCGTCATGTGAACATTCACATATCGGACAATCCCCGCTGTATGATCCAGTAACCAAACACTGTTCTGGGTAATCCCCCACGTACGCAGCAAGAACCGGGTGTCCTCGACGACGAACACCATCACCACTTGTTATATTTATCCCATGGATACCGGCTTCGCGGAGGGGCGCAACAACGTGTCCAAGACACGCATGGAACACATTCGCAAGGGTTCGACGGCGGGCAGATTTATTGGTGATGTGTGCGAGGCGAGTGGTCGGAAGGTACGCTAAAAGAATCTGGCCTTGACGTGACGGCTTGCGACGAATTGATTTTGGCAGGTTCCCTATTGTCAGGTACACTGGATACGCCGTCTTGTTCCGAAACAGCGTTAGCTGTGTCTTGTCCGAGGATAGAATTACCGGTATGATTGTTGCTCCGGGTTTTTGCTTCTCGATCTCTATCTGATTCATCGTTAACTTCTCAGACTCGGCCTATCCATCGAACGGATCACTTACCTGCGTGCTCCACCACCATTTTCCGGAGTGCATGTCATGGTATACCCTCTCTGTCTTATCTGCGTCAGAATAGTGACGTTCGGGCACAAAACACAGGTACTGCGCGTGCTCCGGGTTGCCAAATAAAGCACGAATACATTCAACGATATCCCGCGCGAATAGATCAAAACGTTCGCCTGCTACCTCAACTTCATGATGGGTAAAGCCAGGACGGGAGCCAGGAAGATCATTGTCAATAATCTTGTTCAGCTCGGCGGTGTTCTTGTATGAAAGTTGTAGCTTTTCGTGGACCTGCACATTCATCAGTAGGTTCATTCATTCGTTGCCGGTCCGAGTCATTACTTACTCCAGAAATTGTGAGTAGCTCCGTAAAGGCTGTTGAGCCTGGCCCTCTCAACTTAGCCCACCGTGCGACTTCCCAATCAACTTGTGATGTGAACGGGGCCCATTTGTTCGAATCTGCATCATCTCTGCACTTTGCAAGTCGAGCGCCGTAATCGCGGTACCTGGTACCAAGACGGTCGTGTACTATTTCACCTGCGCGACCACCGAAATGTTCGATATGGTGGACATTCTCAGGTGCGTTTCGTTCGTGACCATTATCGGGTAATTGATGATCGTTTTCCAGTGCGGCATCTTGTTCGGCATCTCTTTCATCGACAACCATGGCTTCATCAGGCCTGCGTCCAGGTTCGTCGTCATCAGGTCCAATTTCGTCGTCATCAACCTCCTCAACCGGTACGTCAAGTTGAGTGACTGCAGATAAATCAGGTTCGTCGTCGACTTCGTTGTTTCCTTTCTCCTCGTCCCTTGAACCACCTTCCTCGTTCCCAGAGTTCTGAGGTTCAAATGGGAAGTCTGCCTCGTCGTAGTCCATGCCAAAGTAGTCGCCTGTGAATGTCCTTGACTCATTAGAGTCGTTCCTACTTTTCTCGTAAGTGTGTTGTCTTTTTTTTTAAAATACACTTGCTTACGAGTCACGGCGACGACGGGAAAGGTTCGAGCGGACTGGACGCTGTTGCATCCTGTCCTCCATTTCCTGACGAACCTCGATGCATCTCGGATGTTGTGTTTTACGAAGGTGCTGAAGGAAATCAGATTGACGACTAAAGGTTTGATGGCAACCGTTGCAAGAGAATGACATTTTTTTAGATCAAACGTACTAGCGAAACTCGGTAAAACGTGAGTGAATTTGACTATGCACCGGTGAATTTGAACAAATTACTTTGGTGCCGCGCCACTTTTCCTTTCGTAGTTCTTTCCACTTTTCCTTTTCTTTCACACCACATCCACATCTCTTTTACCCACTTCCCTCTTCGTCTCTTCTTTTGACCACTTCCCTTTAATACATCCTTCGTCTCTTCTTTTGACTACTTCCTTTTAACTTCGTCTCTGATCACTTCTCTTTAATACATCTGCTCACATCCTTCCTTTCAATGGCAGGCAAAGCTTCTGGCCGTATGGGGAAGGCTTCCATAGTTGACAAATCCGCAAGGCAGAAGGAAGATACACCCGAACCCGAACCCGAACCCGAAGCAGCACCTGAATCGAAGATTCGCTGTGAGTAGTCATTGCAAGTAGTCGGACACGACTGACTCACAACCACACAGCTTCCCGTGCAACGAAGTCAGCGCTTCTTCAAGATCCTCGTTAGCATTCAAGTAAATGGTGATTTCAACACGTACTGACCTTACCTTCCTCAGCCTGGGCCGCACTCAAGCCGAAGTCACGGTCCAAGGCCGTCCCGAAAGAAGTTGTCCCTATTCAGCAGAAGGGGATACGGGACCTAGGCGAGAAGGCAGAGAGACGGAAGCGGTCTGGTTCTGCCGTTTCCGTCATTGAAGCCCATCAACCACGGCCAAAGAAGCTGAAAACGAGTAAGTAACCACCAGCGAAAATCTGCACACGTTACTAACCACCGTCATTCACTTCTAGCCTCCTCCGCTATTCCAACTAGGAGAGCGCCGAGTCGCCGTTCGTCGTATCGTCCTCCGCGGATTAGTGCCGACAGCGAGGACGATGACATGGATGGCAGGTTCAATGATAGCGGCGAAGATGACGCTGTCAATACGTCAACAGGTAGTGATGCCAGTGGTGCATCAGAAGAAAAGTGCGACAATTTGCCCCCACAGATTCTCCGAGCTGAAGTAGGTCGCCTGCCACGTCTCAGAGATTGAAGACCTACTTATCCGTGACTCCTTGTTTTTTTTTTGCAGCACGCTAAGATAATTAAGCCGAAGACCTCCAAATACGTATTCGGTAGATCAAGTCCAGTCTCCTCCGACTGTCCACCACCGACTTCCGACTTCGACGACATTCTACTAGCCACATCTGCGTGCAGCGAAGGTGATGCGAGCGACATCAAATCCGGCCATTCACGGTCCCAGCCGAAGAAAAAACCTTCTTGTCAATCGCTGAAGTTGGAGGACTCAGGCGACACGAGCGAGCACGAGTACGATTTGTACAAGTCACGGTCCAAGCCGAAGAAAAATCGACAGGTGAAGCTCGAAGAGGAGGTTCTTTCATTTTTTTTGTTACGTCGCCAATAACTCACGTGTTTCAATAGCGACCAATCATTCATTCTAACGAGGCTCAAGTCCATTCACTTAAAAAGTTGCCCAATGCCTCCAGCACATCTGCCTCGGAGGTGGTCAAGAAGCCGAGGACACGTACTACCACTGGCACCAACTTGGATGAATCCGCTGCGGAGGTGACCAAGCCATGGAAGCCTCGTACCGCACTGAAGATATTCATGAGGACAAAGAAGACGGCTGCAATTGGCTTAAAGGAACAAAATTCGGACGTACAGAAGGTCATTCACGACAGCTTCGAGTTCGCCAAACTGGCGCTTGTGGTTGGCGATCCGGAGACGATGCTGACCATGTCGAACGACGAGGTCTTGAAGATGGCGTCGCCGTTTGGGATCGGAGGCTTGGACCGAATCGCTCTAGCTTCGCTAATCAAGGCTGCGGATTCTGGTGGTTACAACGGAGAATATGACATAGCACATCGTCTGGAGGAAGGCTCTCAGCAACTGTACATCGAGCCTCTCGTGAACTACGCAAGTTTTTTTTCTAACATGCTGCCGTGACTGACTTCCCATCATGCAGGTTGTGCAACGTCTGTCGATAATACGTAGCAGCTTCAAAAAGTGTATCACCCTTGTCGCCCCTGGTTGCCTTGGCCTACAGACGAACACCTACCAGCACAATAATGACTTACTCCGTGCAAATTCATTCATATATCCCTGGTCGGTGGGCGGAGGGTTCGATACAGCGAAGCCGTTTCAAAACGAAGTGATCGCGAAGGCCGTAGAATGCGCGTTTTTTACTGCCGGCTCCCAATACAACAACTTAGGTCTAGAATTTGCTGGTCGTCTCACGTCGTCGAGTGATGCACAGGTAGGCCAGCGTGAGGTTTCGTTGTTCATGGTCGCGTTGGCTTCTGTTGGGGTCGGTAGTTCTTGTTCACACTCCTGGCGAGTTACGTTACTGACTGTCTCTCTCATAGGTCGCTTCGGTTATTCAAGACATGATTCTCGCAAGGTCAAGTGACTTCGCCGGTCCACAGCTGGACTCGTTGTTCAAGAAACTTGTGATTATCTTGCTCATGCTGCGTCGTTCAAAGCCCGTAACGTATCACAAATTGATGCATGGTATCTACGACATGGTAGTGTGAGTTTTTCTTCTTCTCGACATTATTCCTTTCACATTTATACTCGTTTCTAGTGGCGAGAAGCCAGTGAATGTATCATCCTCAGATCTGACGGCACAGGAAATCCTCGGCGAGGTGAATTGGGACCTCATTGATGACTAATCACAAGTATATACATATCAGTGGACCATATCTCCATTCGTCACTGCTATGTTTTAGTTTTAAATTCCCTGTGATTCACCAGTCGTTTGCCAGTGATGTATCCTACATACCCAGTGAATCCATTTAATCTGCCACAAATATGTGTGATTTCGTTGCAGATAATGTATTTTTTCTACAGCAAAGTTGCCACAATTCTAAGTACATTCAACATATTGTTATAAGTTATAATGAAAGTATGTGTGTTTTAGTTGCAAATTATATCTCAAAACTGTCATACTTCTTGTGAATGTACTGTACATTATATGAATATATATGTTGGAATATATATAGATATTATCGAGAATTATCAGAATGATTTGAGGGGACCGTGAAAATGTTACAATTTATCATAAATGTGATATTTATGAGAAATAGTGGATATATGTTATGTTTCACTGAAAATATAACCATATATATACAATTATCAGGAGGTAGTTTTTCCTGATGCATTGTTCGTTCCATCTAGGTCGCTGTTCTCGATTCGAAGCCGTTCCTGATAATATTGGAGTTGGGCGGCGAAGCGGAAAGGAGAGAGGATTGGGACCTGGGGAATCGCGGTAGTAAGAATAGGCATTGTAGGAGAAGGAGGACGAGATGTATAGTTCCACGGGAATTCAGAAAGTAGAACGACGAAAGACTATTCCGAGAGAGGGATTGGCACTAAAGCTTGGGCCTATATCGATTTCGAAAAGTCTGATTTGACTTTCTGATAGAGTACTGTAGGGAACTATGAGGGCGACGTCTTGTCTATCGTGCTGTACAACTATTGACAGTGGTTGTAAAGGGTATTCGCTTTCAAGTAGAGCTACTGAAGCGACTTCACGATGAAGGTAGGAAGTGGTGTCACTAAAGGAACGGTGAACCACAATAAGGACGTCGTCAAAGTAGTGTCCCGTAGAGACTATTGCTCGTGGAGGATGGGAAAGGACGATTGCCGATGAAGTGACAAGTCCTTGTGAATCCAGGGTTGGATCTTTCGAGGTGATACTCACGAAGAGACCAACACTCGAAGGAATGATCTGAAAATAAAGAAAAATATACTACGTCACGAGCGTAGTTTTCTGGTGGAGGGAACCGGAAGATTCGGGGCGTTACTCGTAACCCCTAGCTAGCAAGCGCTACTTCGTTGCC
>JBBPOY010000106.1:0-19985 GCA_038091675.1 Leccinum proliferum | reverse complement strand
CCGCGATATTCTTGGTTCAAGCAGTCGGTTGGTCTCGATGCGTATGTCGCCGAGGACAGGAGTGGTGGCGTGAGAAGCGTGAACGAACGAGTCGGATCCAGGTTTTGCTGTGATAGCGATGAGGGAAGTCAGGTAGAAAACAAATCCAGGAAGGCGGAGTCGACCAGTGAGGATAGAAAGAGGGGGAAGGTCATACAGTCGCTCGTACAACTGAACGGCGAGCAAGGGGTCAGGCAGGGACGATTGCAAGGCCATGGTCATCCCGTCCATCTCGGCGCTCTCGATCGGCTGCGGAACGTGAGTGGGCTCAATCTGGTGGTAAACAGGGAGGTCGGAAGGGAGGTAGCTATTGGCACTACTACTCGAGTTTCCAGCCCGAATCCAGGACAGAAGTGTGACATCCTCCGACTGGGTCAAGATGTACTCCAGAAGACGACGGAATGCTCGCGTGCCCTCGCCATATATGACCGGGAGTGAGACATCAAAGATACCGAACAGACAATATGCGATACCTTCGTTCCGCGCTTGGCGCTTCGAAGCGAGGAAGAGCTTCTCGCGCACCCTCGTCGGTCCCGGCTGAAGTGTTGCGAGTGCCTCAGTAGCAAACTCGGTTGCTTGTTCCATCTCTGCGAGGATAATATGTGATTCCTTGTGGTCGAATATCTCCAGACCGAGGTATGGCTTCCAATCTTCTGTGTAAAATTGTACGACCTTCGACGCGACGTACTCTTGGTATGTCCATCCACGAGTGTTCCAGATACTCTTCCACGAGACCCAGGCTTCTGAGATTGCGAGAGAACCTCGAGAAGATCGACGATCGTCAGTGCTGCACGACGATACCACTGGAACATCGCAAAAATTGATTCTTGCTGAACTCCCTTGTCGCTCTGGTTAACACAGCACGCGTCGCTCCACGCCCACTGAAACTGCGAGACTGCACGAGCTTGCAGAAGTGGATGAGTTTGTCGATCGTGGGGGATGTGGGTACTAGTCCATTGATAACGGTATTCTCGACCATTTGGAATGATGGCTCGGGTGGTTGCCACCTCTCTCTGGATGCGTGCAAGGTCGAGCCAATCGCGGATTGCCATGGAAGACCGTAACTCACTGAATGTGGGAACTTGTTCAGAAGCTGTCGCTTGCATTTCCTTATCGTAGAGACGACCGTTGGTGGTGTGACTAGTGTTAACCAATGTTCGAGGTATGTCTTGGATGGCCTGCTCGACGACCCGGCGAATGAGTGGAGTCGTGTCGAGATAACGACCCCATATGTCTGTCGACACAAAATCAGCCTGTGTCCTTTGCGCAATATGAATAAGACCGAATCACCTTGAACTTGTGGGTCAAGCGAACTCTCCATCCTCGACAGCATCGTCTCGAATGCGTCAAATTCTTCCTTGTAACCCCCCAGGCTACGCAATACCACATGTTTCCTTTTGTATCCCTCGTAGTCCGATGGGTCGCGTTCAAACTGTTTGTGCAGTCAGCGCCGTCAACCCGGTGTGCTGTTTGGATTAATTTATACCTGGGTGACATTTATGAGTTCATCCTTCAACAATCCTCCTCGCGCCTTGCAGTATTTCAGTATGATGTCATTGATATTCGTGTTTTCACTGCAACGTTGTCGAAAATCTGGAAATATATTCAGATTAGTGTCCAAGTGGCAAATGTGATTACTCGGCGAGTTCCCACTGCCGTCGCTCTCCATACTTGTCATATTCACGGAGGGCACATTCGCAAGTAGCGAATTGGTTACCGACTTCCTGAATAAATAGCTCGAGTTCGATTACTTTTCGAGACATGAATACTGAAAGCGAGTCAGAGAGCCGTCAGTCGGGATAGTTCAGACCGCACCTGAGCTCTGTTCGGGACCTCAACGTCAGCGCGTAGTGCCCTGATAGTCTGGTTAATTGATCGAGTGAGATACTACAAGCACACTGCGGAGTTTCTTGCCCGATTCATTGAGATGAGTGACTTTGCGATCTAATAAATGGGATTGTCATCGAAGTGGGGTGGAAAGCGGAGAGAACGCACTTGAGCTTTCGTTGAGGCACTCTTTCTGCAAGTTGGGTACGGAGTTCTTGAATTGTTTTCTCGAGATACGCTATCTCGTCCTCTGGTGAAAATGAATATCAGCACAGTGGAGTCATTCAGATAATAAGCACACATTGACGCGCGTCCCTAGCACGGAGGGTCATAACCACGTCGTCAATATCCGGTTTGTCAATCTTCAAGCGAAAGATTTCTTGCTCCAAGCGCACCTAAGGACATGCAGATAAGGACGGGAACTTATGTGAGCTGCGTTACTCGCATAGTTGCGGTATGACGAGGGAAGGATGTCATAAACTTGAAGATTCCCAAGTGTGATGTTATTTGCCTCCAGCGATCGCAATGTCGTAGCTTGGCGAGATGGCCATGGACCGGATGAAGTGGGAGTGGTGAATGACGTTCCCAATTTGTTGATGTGTCTCAGTGTCCCAGAGTGAGACCGAGGAATTAGCAGAGGTTGCAATGATTGTGTCTGCGATGCAGCCTGGATCGTCGTCGCTGTGAATGCGCCATTTCGTGAGTATCTTCTTCAAGACATAAAGTAGATGATGTTGGCTATTCTGTGAGGCGGCGTCAGGGACGGCGAGCATGAGGTGTGGCAGGGACGTTTGGCTCACTAGTACTGATGGAATTGCTCGTAGAGGTCCAAGTTTGGTAAGAAGGTGAGGGACTCGGTTATACTCGGGTTACTCCGAACTGCTCCGAACTTCCTCGCAGCTGTAATACTACTTGTACTTACAATGTTGTTCGGGTCACCAGACTAGGAGAATTCCACGCCGAAAATAATCCCTAGTAGCGCAGTACTTCTTTGCATACCTATCATAATTCTGCGTAGTCAACAACTTGCATCCGTTCCCACGTCACCACCTCCCGAAAGTCGATTTACCGTTCGTGCGCCTAGATCGATGCCGCATGCACCCCAACGAGTGTACGCTGGAGGAAGGGAGAGCGACAGCGAATTGGCACCTGCGTCATGACATCGTCGAAGATAGCGAAGTCCGGCGGATTACTAGGAAATGTAGACTACATTTTATTAGGATTTAGTGCTATACTAGTACCCTGAATGTAAGACTTGTACTTCTATGGTCGTGCTTTTGTACTGTACTTCCAGTCCGTTTGAATTGCGTATCTGACTTTTTGATCTTGCAACTTCACTTTTGATATGGCACAACGAAGTTTGACTTCGTGATCACGGGAAGTATCCGGAGTCCGCTCACTACCACAAAGTTACACTACGTCTACTAAGTATGTCGGACCACATAATCACTTGTATAGTAGCAGGTAGTAATAGGCCACATTGCATTCACGAAACATATTTCTAATTTGCGCCCGAGGTAGTCTCGTAGTTACGAACCGCATTTCTAAAGATGTGAGATGGCAATGCCTTTCTTTTCTCCATCGTGCCAGCAACCGGGACTCGAGCAGCAACACTGCGCGAAATTGTTTAATAGTTTGCACGCACATGTGCTCGAGGAGTACATACCATCCGTTTCTGTAGACTTGTTCCAAAAGCTTGTCGAGCAGGTGATATTCAGCGGTTTCTTCCGCGAAGTCATCAAGAGATGTCAAGTGACTGTCATAGATAGGGAAGTAATCTTCTTCGGTGAAATGAATTAAAGCGCGTGTCCCATTGGCCCAGTCATCAATTGCACAGTGGATCTAGAGCGATCATATCAGAAAGGTGTCTGTTTATCGAGAATACTTACCGCTGCCGCCACAAGCGCGAGGCCGACTCGAGGAAAAGGTCGGTAATACTTGGCCCACTTAACGCCTTCGTCGCTCTTGGACTTGAACAAAACTTCATTGATTACTCGCTGAATTACCGGGCTCTCGTATGGGCCTGTATGCTCATTGACATCCGCTCCGCGTGTCTTAAAATGTGGTCATCGAACGGTCATCGAAACCACTTAATCGAAAGAGTCTGACGTACGTGGAAAATGTAAGCGGAGTCTGCTAGGAGCTCTGTTACAAGTTTCCTATTCCTTTCGATCACTGACGGACTGGCGCTGACTTCAAAGCCGAACATGAGAGGTACGCTTGCACGTGCCCTGGTCTTGAACTGTCCACGGAGTTGAGACCCGCGTAGCGATATCTACCTGCCCAGTTAGTTCCGCACGCTGGCAGGCAGATTCAAGTTGTACGTACAAGATAGACGATATCGGCATTAATCGGGAAGGACTCGTTGTGGTGGGTACATGCCAATGTCCATGCCCCTTTGGCCCAATCCCGTTCCTCGTCTGCTGAAGGGTAAGCATGCTCAGACAGCAATAAAGCACGGTAGATCTCAATAGCGGTTGCAAGTACTGCTTGATGCTCGGGTTCCAAATCTTTCGCCTTGGGACGACTCTTGCGTTTACCTGCCTTGTTGGTGGTCTCTGCGCTCCGAGATGGAGGCATTCCTTGACAAAGTTTCTCAGCAGGTGGCAACTGCTCTTGTGGTTCGTCGTCGTCGCTTAGGACCTGTGCACGGCGAAGGCGCTTTCTGGGAACTTGCTCTTCCGCTGAGTCGTCTTCAAACAAAGCCTCACTGCGTGGTACTGAGCGGCCGGAAGTAGTCCCGAAGTTGTCTCCGGACGACCGATAGTGATTCTCCTTGAAGGTGCTGGAATCATTTGCCTTGGTTGGCCTGCCAATGCAGTTGTAGTGGTACGCTAATGAGATGTAATGTCACTTACTCTTCACTGAATCCTCGTACACGATGATCTTGCCCAACATACGCATCATCAAAGTCATCGTCAATCATGTCCTCTTCACCCTGGTCACTGTCGAAGCAATGCCTCTTGCGCGTCATTTTTTCTCCGGGCGCTTTCGTAATCCCACCTCGATGCGCTTTCTGCAAACACATGGTATGAGAAAAAATAAATAGCCAGGACTGTCTAGACTTACGCTGGAGTCTCTAGTAAGCTTACCCGAAATTGGAGGGACATTGTCCCTACGCGCAACCAATTTGGTGCCCGCCAATGGAGCACCAACAGACCTAGATGAAAACTGGTCGGGTTATAGTTAGCATTCAAGCAATAGAATACGGATTCTGCGTACCGCGGTATCAGGAGGAAGCAGTGGTTGGTCACCGCTATCACATTGCCTGGCACTATCAGTGCGTTCTTCGACGGGACGAGCTGCCTTGGTAACTTGCTCCTGCTTGCGTGTTCGTTCTTCACGGCGCTTTTCCTTCCGTACCGTCAGCTGTGCGGCCGCTAACTTGGCCTGCTCTCGTTCTTCTGTAACCGGAATGAATAATCGAGAAACCTGTACATTTTGTACAATACCCTGTAAGGCTTGGACCTTCTCGCTGGGGCGAGAAACACGACCTGAACGCGGCTGAAGAGATGGTATGTCCTCGAGAACGCGGGGCATTTGGTAGGGTTGGTTGCAGACCTGAGAACGAGAGTTCGAGTCAGGAATAAGGACCAATATATACGATTCCACTTTGACGTACGCGAAATCCGAATCAGTCGGCAAACAGCCAAGTCCAACAAATAACTCAAGTGTTATGATCATGGCCAGCCTACCGACTCACAAGACGTGTCAGCGGACTGGTTAGACGGCGCATGACTGGTCATGACAGCTCGGCTACACCGGAGACAACCGCCGAGGGATCCTGCGACGGTCAGCGGTCGACCGGTCATTTCCCACGTTGGAATATACGTTTTCGTTTTCGTTCGATGAGATGATGGGCAATAGCCTGAGGACGGAAGGGAACACGGAATCATAGTAGTAGGTCCAACAATACGTAAACATACACAATACATCAATGATCGAACCAAGATCGAACCCCTCCTTCAAAGTACAGTATTCTTACAGATAACCAGTGTACTGTTGAGACGATGACGCGGACGCGGACGCGGCTTCTGTGGCCCGCACGGCCTCAGGGATGTAGACCGGCGCTGGTCTGTTTGAGGATGCCTTCGATCTTCTACCATTTGCCGGCGGCAGCAATTTCCTAAGTTTTGTGATTAGTGTGATAGATGATCGTGTGTCCGAGTCAATACTTACAGCCCCTCCGTGTGAAGCGAGAGCAACCTCTCTGAAAAGGTCGACCCGTACCCCGGGTGATTGAGCACCGCGGTGATACCTGCGCGGTAGCAGTCGAACCAGGGACCGTACTCGGTGCCTTCGAACATCAGCGGAACGGCACGCGGACTGCTCACTTCCCGGTGTATCGCGCAGAGGAGCTGGAACTACTTATGAGTAATGATATATATAAATAAGGGTATCGCTTACCGCCGCACCGGAAAAGGCGAGCATCGGGATCGGGGTGGTTTCGTAAGGGAACCTTAAGACGGGCGATACGGATTGGGTGTACCAAAAGTTCTTGTGAAAGCGTTCGAAAGTGTTGTTGCCGAAGAACTTAGTTACGTTTCCCTAGTACACGATCAATATAGAATACTTACTCAGAAACTACTCACGTTCGAATCGCGCTCGTGAAGAAAAAAGTTTTGTAAATCTTGCTGATTAGCGATCTCGTCAGAACGGCGTTTCTTCCACTCAACCAGCGCGTCTGGATCTTGATTGATCTCGGGGTTCGGGCACGTAAGGAAATCGGCAACGTAAGGTTCCGCAAACTTGACTATGCCGGTGCGCAGCGCTTTAAGCGGGTTCCCGATCTAAATAGATAGTTGATCAAAAAACGCGCGATGTGTGAAATGACTTACGATTTTTTCGAGATCGCTATCGAATAAAACTTCTGCGCGCGTTCGTGTTAAGAATTTGGTGGACAAAGGAAAGGCACGACACTTACCACACTTGAGCTTCTCGCAGGCGGCGAGGAAGTTTTCTTTGATGTTGATCTTGAGCGAAGGTTCGCCGGATGCCCCGTACATCCACCCGACTTCCAAGACCATATCGTTTAAGGTCAGAAGTCGGGCGTATTTGATTACGGCTTGCGTTTCCGAAGGGTAGGACTTGATGCTAGGTTCGGGTTTGCGTGATCGGGACAGGTGACCGCTTGCGGAAGGGTCGAAACTGGTGAAACTTGAGGTGCTGTGGCCGGGGGAGCCGGAGTAGGGACTGATGCCGCGTAGGGCATGCAACTGCTGCGGATAGATGGGGTCGGCGAAGCGGCGGTGTCGGCCCGGGTCTTGAGGCGCGAAATCGAATCCCTGGTCTGGCCCGCCCTATGGTAGGTAAGACTCGGACGACTCTATAAGACGGGTGTGCAACTCACATGAAAAATCGGCATGGCGCCGGTGGGCGGAAAATGTAGGCCTGGACTCGGAGCATCATCCCCACCAGGTGAGACCGTGGGGATGTACGAAAGCCCAACGGGCAGTGAGTAAGGAACGCCGATGAGCGGAGCGAATTGGGGCAAGGGAGTCACGCCAGAGGGGGCGGATCCGTGGGTATGGGTGGTTTCACGGCGGTGGGGGGGCATTGGGTTGCAAACGAGGCGTCTTCTCCACTGGCATGCCCAGACCTATTAAGTTATGAGTAGAATGAGGTACACGAGTGAGAATGACGTACATTGCCTACATGCTGAACGCATGTTGGGCGCATGTTAGGCTTACAATTCAGTAATCAATTCGCACGAACAACCTGTCCGATCACGCGCACGCTCCGTAGTCTCCTACCACCATACTTCAGGCCGCCTCAATTCCTTCGGATTTTAGAAAGGCGGAAGAAGAGTATCAGAGAACCTCAGAAAGAACTTGTCAAATTACAGTCGAACAGTAAGACTTACTCGAAATACAGTTCGGAACTCCTGTCGTTGTTCGAGACATGTCATCATAAGGCGCAGGTCGAGCTCCCACCCACAACGCTCAGGGCTGACGATCATTTCACTTACGACGAGTTTCGTGATCAATTCATTCCGACTTTGCTGCCGTGTTGACGCTGCGGAAGGCCCCCTTGTCGGCGTCATCTGTTCATCATGAGAACGAGGCGCCCCTCACTCCACATTGCAGCCTCCGGTCTACCTCATGACTTCCGCCCTAGAGATACGTTCAAGGAAGAACAAAGATAGTTTGCCGCTGTCGACTCATTCGGACTTTAGGAACATGGAAGAAGGGGATCAGAGCAGCTGCACTCGTTGCCTTGCTTGATTTCAATCTAGGTCAGCAGAGAACGTGGATGCCTCGAATAGTGCATTTTCGACAATGGTCGAAGGTCGCAGTAACCCAGTGAGTGCTCCTCGAACGCCTAATGAACGTGCTTCGTCTAAACTATCATCTTAGCGAACAGTCAGGAGGGTTGTGGGACATGTAGGTGTTCAAAGTTGTCCATTGGGCTCGCAGATGCTATCCTTCATCTTTCCTTGCAGAATAAGAGGAAGTCGAAAGCCAGAGCTCGTGCAGATGGAGACCGTGACCACTAACACTGAGGGACGTCCTGCGAACCCAGGCCTGAGCGACGTGGCTGTACACGGAGACTACTACTACTGGACGTCCTCCGCATCCGAAACCATTGAGCAAGGTATGTCGTCCATCGACGTCGATCACATCTTAGGAACTCACGTCGTGTAAGGTCCAGGAGGGAAAGGATGTAGTTCAGTCCTTGACTGAGAGGATTCGTTTGATCGTGCGTGTGCTTTCATTAAGCATACATTGCGAAACTTATAGTAAGCATCGGCAGGAATCTGGAAATGTACCCTTACCGTCACGTTTCCAACGTGGTTGCGTTGCTACTCGTCAGGGACGAAAGGGGCATGAAACTATATGTATCCTTTGCGATGTTTTGATTTACTACGCTAAGTATATTATGAGCGTATGGTCAATGATCATGTCCTCGCACCTTATTGCGTTAATTTGGGTGCTGCAGGGATTGTTCGCGATCGTGCTCCAGGACTCACTTGATTCACTGCATGTGCACAGAGGCAGGTCTCCAAGGAGATTCGGAAATAAAAAAAGAAAACTGGTGATCGCGGATGACGGCTTCTCATAGGTCTATCTACTCGTGGTTTGGTTCGTCCTGGTCCTTGCCCATCAGAGAGCCGGGTAAGGGTACGAAATCGGGTCTTGTAATCCGAAATCACGATCGTCTCTAGTGTGCTCACTTCCACAATATTCGTCGTGGCGCAAGGCGCCTGTCCCCGACTCGGTACGGTGGAAACACGGGTATACATTATTTGCCGCCAAATACTAAACATGTGTATTTCGACGAAGAGGTTTCATGGCATGTCACATACTTACGGATCGTAGCGGCGCCAAGTTGTGCGCCATGTCCCCGACTCGGACTCCATATATATAAATTAGATATGTACGGCAATTGTCGAGACGGCGTACGGAGCTACTTACCAGCCCATCGGAAAAAAGTTCTCATCTGCCTTTGACCGTAAGCGATATTAACGCTTAGTGAGTCACAGACTCACACCTCACATGATTTGAACAGGGATTGGTTGCGCTGGCGAGATAAGAATCAGTCCCCACGAAGATTACGATAAATGGGGCATCGAGATCCTCGTTAAGTTCCGTGACAGGGAGAAGCTGCAGCTTCTGACTGGCCAGAGGCAGTCTGGAGGGGTAAGCTTCGTTCAAGTTCAGTCCCGATTTAAGGGATCGCGAATTGACAAGGTTCTCTTAGGAGCGTTATCTGACGACCGTCATCCTTACTTGATGAGTCTGACCGAAGAAGCACGCACGCCGTTTTCATTGGTAGATGAGATCAACCAGGTAAGACCATTCCTCCGCCGAGTATTGACGCCCGATCAATCTTCCTCTTAGGGAATGGCCCGGGACCAGCCGTGCCGAACGCGCGGGAACTTCATAACTCGATGGTGGAGGTGACCTGCAAGCCCGACAGCTGCCAATACTTCCTTATCACGCCGAAATTGCTTCCAGACCTGCTTTACCACGAGCGGATTTGAAAGTTCTGTGCGTCAACAATGGAGACTGGCTCCCAGAAGAGAAGGGCATCGGTAACATGATGAACCTGAATCATTGCCACTGAGACGTTTGTCCGGATGCGCGATCGGTCCTCGCGAACCGAGTGATCACGGTATCGTATTTCTTTTGTCTTCCCCGATATTTGCGATAGCCTCTCAAATTACAGTATTATACAGTACCACTGGCAATACCATCACCTTCTGATCGACACCAGCTCTGATCCCAAGCCTTAACATACGGTTGACCTAAATTCTGTCCTCCGACTGTAGTAGATACTGTAACTCGCATGGCCTACATGCATTTAATCGCACAAGAATCTTTTACTTGTCATACACCCTGGCAGGCTGATGACTGCGATCTCGGCGTTGATGAGTGCTAGGTTTTACAATTGGGAGTTGCTCAGAATGTCAATAATCGCTTCTGTACGGCAGATTTCTGCCAATACCTGCTCATGCTCAATCCGATAGGTTGACGATGAATACAGTTTTGGAGCATTCATCAAGATGCACCCGCGCATGTGTAATCGCAGAGGTCGCAAGAAAGGATGGGATCGATGAGCTGCATTGGCCGCATACGGACCGTCTAGTAATCATGCCCTGAATCTATGCCCAACCCGTCTTCAAGTTTGGTGCATCCAAATGCTTCGCCCGTTGCCAGAAGTTTTGTTTTGAACTCCGTGCCAGATTGTGGCGTACTACACCCGTATGGTTGCTCTTGCGTGCTGGTGAGAGTAGATGCAGAGATGGAGACTGTGCAGTACTAACGGAATATTTCTGTCCTCTCTCGCAGCCTCTCATGTTAACGTTGCGGGCGCCGCGAGGTGTCTCAGTTCTCGGGTCTGTGTATCTACGTATTGGTCCCCGACTCCCGACGATGAGCCGCATGATGAGTTATGATATATAATAATTCATTTCTGTCAGAATGCGGCTTTGACAACACCAACCTAGAATTTCAGCAAGTCACTGATCAATCGATCACTCTCGGAGATTGTGACCTTCGGCTACGCATCGGCTACCAGCTAATCGGACTAGCTGACCATCCCGCTGCCAGATTTGAACAAACAATTGTCAAACAATTGTTCCGAGTCTCATGTAGTACTACTACTCTGGAGCTGTCACTACAGTGTTTCGCCAACATATCTAGGTCATCATTACTTGAACGGAAGAACGGAAACAATCAGTAAACTTAGCACAGGTATGCATGAGCAGCCTTCTCGACTGACCAGTGAATAGATGGACTTGAATGAGCGCCATATTGTCAAATTTCTACACTAGAAAGTGTACTTGGATTCATACCATGACACAACTGGCGGTGCAAATTCGAAATAGACTCCGCAGTGTCTCATTCCCGCCGCTCTTCGACGGATTTTTGTTGTACAGCGTCTTCCGTGGTTATGACACCTCCCCGCCGAACGGTCCTTTCAGCTGTTCACCCTCCTATGCTTCCAGTGGAAGATTCACCGATGAACTTCTTTCATCCCCCGATGCTTTCGCAGGACGAAGATAATTTCTTCACCACCGTGACTTGCCTCCACTCTCCTATATTACTTCTTGGCAACGGAGGACTCAAACATTCAACACCAACACCAGCAGCAGGGTCAGCAAGCTCATAATTCGTCTGCGCAGAACGAGTCTGCCATGCAAACCTTTTAATGGACATGGCCCACCATCTCTGTGTGCTCTTTGCATCTGATTTCTACAAGGCTGTGCGCGCCGTCCTCTCCCTCATCGATCAGGAGTCCCTCATTTTGACACCTTTTCACCGCTGCCTAAATTGTAGGTCTCTCCCAAAAGTGCCGGATCTTTTTTGAATATGTCCAATGGACTAATATAATTGTTCACAGCTTGACATTATCGATTATCGACTACGCATTGTTGAATGGATACCTAGGCAAGCAATATGAATATGTGTGATCCCGCCAACCCGGCCTTTTCTTTCTGCACACCCAACTCATTGCCATACTTTACATCATCGAACCTTGTGTCTTGGCCACATGGCGTGTGGATCCGAAAAGCGGTGGATCGCGACGGGAGTGTGTGGTCCGAACGGTCCAAAGCGGACTCAATTGAAAAATAGAAAACACGAGGCGGAGTCAGGGACTTGGTGTGCGCCCATACGGTACTCATGCATGCATGGATGTCGCACGAAACATTCGCATCGACATGCATATATAGATGAACAGTTTAGTCTGGTGGTCGCTGACTTTAAAAAGTGTTGACTCGATGAAACTACTACTACAGTTCCTGTTCCCTGGGTATTCGCACGTTGCGATGGAGCCCCCCGACCCACCGCCGCTGGGACCTCAGACCTCGCCGACCTCGCCAGCACCCCCTTTGTCGAGTCCACCCAATGTTCCACCGTCCCCACCACTGTCGACGATACCATCATCCAGCCCCTCCCGCCGCCGTACTGTCGGGGATTTCGACATGTTGTCACGAAAAGCAACATCGCCTGGCAGCCCTCCATCGCCAAAGCCGAAGGAGAAGCCTATTATGTGTGGGTCTCCTCGGACTATGATTATTGCCCAGAAGCGTCGTCTGCTCGAAGCAGAGAACGAAGGGGTTTCACCTCAGAAAAAAGCTAAAACCCTGCTTACATCAGTCAGTATGTGATCATTTTTCATTGTAATTATTGATTGAACAAAGTTATATGTAGACAACGGTAAGGAGAAAGCCAGAAGTCGAAGATCTACATGCGCGGCGGATGCTTGAGCTCGCACGAGCAGCTCGTGCCACTTTTGCGGCGCACGTCAAATATCAGCGTCTTCGCATGAAGGAAGTTGAAATCATCCAGTCGATGGCCGTAGATGACTGTGAGGAAGCAGAAGAACTGTTGAGAGAGGCTGAATTGCAAGCAGGTCACATCAAAGGGTCTTTACAGAACGGCGCGGTTGCCGACATAAACATAGACCATATTGACTCATGTGACAGCGATTCTGATTCCTCGGACGGTAGAAGTAGTTTGCCCCCTTGCAAATTAGATTCTCCTTCTCCCTGCGCTAATACTTCATCTGATTTATAATTCGTATGCTTATACCTATACCTGTTGTGAACGCGACTATGTTTCTATGTAGTTTTCATATGTAGTTTTCATATGTAGTTTTCATATGTAACACAATTACCTTGCTTGCAAGGTCGCTGGAAAACTTTCAACGTCTGTGAATGTATCACAGGAAAAAATAACCCAGTAAGGAACTAAAATATTTTGCGTCGAAAGGTCGTTCGTGCGAATTGATTACAGCACTCCCGAGCCCGTCACAGTAGATGGAGTGTGACGCATCTACGATGCCCTCAGGTTTTCCCTCGGCTCACCTCCGGCTCGCGACCACCAGAAATGACCAATCTGCCACACTCTGTGCGAGGTGTGACCACGTGACTCAACCTTAGCGCATCCGAAATTCTTCAATTCCAATTTCTAGGTTTCTCCGATCTGTCAGCGCTCTGGAATTCCCCTCTTCACAAAATTATCGTCGTTCAAGAACTATCCAGATCACCTATGGCTCTGCTGAAGTCGCCGGTTATGTCTCCCAGCACACTGTCATATTTTCCGGCTTTACCTTGACCCAAGAGCGTGCGTATCCTTTCCGTTTATCTTTACGACGCCCCTTGTCTTACATCGTCTCTAGTTTCCGTCGCAGACACCACCGACGACTTGCTTACCGACAGCCTGTCGGGAATCATGGGTCTTGGCTGGCAATCCATCTCTGCCCTCGGGACCACCCCCTTCTAGGAGACGCTCTATAAGCAGAGCAGCCTATCTTCCACCGTCTTTAGTTTCTACCTTGAGCGCAAGATCGACGGGAAGGTGTTGTACTGTGACCCAGGCGGAAGCTTTACCCTTGGAGGTACCAACACCAGTCTGTACTCGGGAAGTATCGAGTTCACCGACATGCCCAGCGGGACTACGCCTGGCTGCAGGTTTCATGTGAGCCCCTTCTGACATCACATTAAAAATATTCTGCCACTGATTATCTTTATTTTCAGCCCTGTCGATCCAAGGCAAGTCAGTCTCCTTCGAGAGCAGTCAAGGTCTTGCAACCATCCACACCGGCACCTGCCACCACGCTTATTGCTACGCCATCCTCACTTGTCGCGGAAGTCTGATCAAACGTCCCCAATTTCGTTGCGTTGAGTGGCTAATATGCGGGCATGTACTCATTCCGTGAGTGTTGCCAGCATTTTTTCTGGGCCTGTTCACGAACTTGTGTCCGACATGTAGCATGCAACACCGAGCTTTCTGTTTCCATCGCTTTCAGTGGTACCAACTAGCCCATCGGTGCTGCTGATACGAACCTCGGCCCTGTCAGCAGATCTGGTTTGTCCGAACTGTGTACCGGTGCCATTTTCGACATTGGGAATACCATCAGGGGCCACGTTGAAAATGTCCCAACCTGGATCGTTGGCGACACCTTCCTCAAGAACGTCTACTCTGTCTACCAAGCGAACTCGCCAGTGAACTGATTAGTAAGTTCCCCTCTTGGTTACATTTGTGCGGTAAGCGGATCAGTGCATTGACCTGTCTCCCAGGTAATACAAGTTCGAGCTCGGATGGCGTCCCTCTTTCGTCGGGATCTGGTAGTAGTACTTCGGACCTCGAACTCATCTCGGTGTGAGTTCTTATTTTTAGTACTTCCGGTGCTCTCAGAGTCATTGGTGGCCTGCGCAGCGTGGTTCTCTCGTTATCGCTCAGTGTCCTCGTGTCCTTCCTCAGGTTCGTCGCCGTTTTCTGAGTACCGTATACCAGGTGAATCCCCCTCGTCGTAGTTGTTGTGGTACATCCCCGTTCCGTCGGTCACCCCGACCCACTTGACGACCGCACTTCAAACTTAATGTCCCTCGCGGCGTTTCCTTGGATTCGGATCTCACTTGATCCCCGATCATCCAGGTATCTCCTTCCGTTGATTTATTGTAACCTTTACCCCAACCTCATGACGACCGTCACGCTGACCTGGCAATTCTCTTCGTTTTCCTGCTGACTCTTCACGACTGACTCATCTATACATACACGCACGCACGCACGCAAGAACTTTGGAATCTGTGCATGTGACACGTCCTGTATAGTACATGACCATTGTCTAGCATATCCACGTCGTATCGTATCATACAGCTATGTATTGTCTATCGCTCCTTACGCTTACCGTTCATTGTTTAGACATATATTTCCGTTTCTCTCTCCCTTTGCTTTATTACACATTACCTTTAAATGTTGTCAAGCCAGTTATACGCGCTCGCACAACGAGTCGACGACCGTAAACGGGGACTCTATGCATCATGCATCATACTTAGTATTTTTTGCTTAGATCTGTGACAGTAGGTGTTGTGAAATATATATATATATATTCATAGTACTTCCTGGGTTCTGTTCTTGAAAGCGCTGGAGGTGTGGCACCGTGGTAAACGGTTTCTGGATCAAGTATGGTTAAAGCGACCGCGACCTTGTTCTCGATCGGTCAAATGGTATTTTCTGAGGCAATCGCTCGCGTCCATCAAAACCAGAAGAAAAAAGTACCAGGCAACTACTAATTGACCTACTCATCATGGTTACCATGTTCGCGTCGGAACCCGTCGACGTTCCTTCTCCATGGTCGAAACGAACGGAATCAAAGTACAAGGACTCGTGACGCGTTTTCGTAACGGTCCTTGTTCTTGTTCTTAGCGCGAGGGCTCAAATTCCGGATAACAACATGGACGATCTAAACGTCAAGGACGGGCCGTTGGACAAGGTGAGGTCCTCAAACGTGCTGCATCAGCTGGCGCAATTGCACCCGTGTTGTGGCCGCGGCTGTCGGTCGGGATGCACGACATTTCGAGGGAGAGTTTGGGAAAACATCCTAGGTTGGAGGTAGAGGAGGACTGGCTCAAGGATGGGGTGATGGACGATCTGGATCGCAGGTTGGCACGTGAGTACCGTGACAGTGAAACTTTCATTTCATACATATAGTACTATGAACATGATGAACTGAACGCGTCCCAGAACACATGCGGTATCTGTACATGTTATAGGACGCGGCTGCAAGTGGAGGAGGATCGGAAGAGTCTAAAGAAGACAGCCACTGTGACGACTCGGACGGATGTTCCCATCTAATCTCATCCACCCCCGCACGAACACCATCGTAGAGACGAGCGACATATCGATATGCATTGGGACCGTGGCAGACGATGCACTCTTGCAAGACGCCATGGCCGCACTAAAAGAGATGTAGGCAAAATGGAGCGACAAGATCCGATAACGCGCGCAGGCGCCAACGCGAGCGGTGGCAGCGGGCCGGGGGTGAAGTATCAGCACTTAGTGAGCACTCTAGCTTAGCGGCCCGGTCGCGTCAATTGTGCCTCTCCGTCTCACGTGTGGACCGCTGGCAGCTCGCCAACTTGAATGATCAACAAAAATCCAGCCAACACCCGAGGAGTCTGACAGTCACAAAGTTCAGGGCCCATCAAGGATCGCAACTTTTAGTTCTCACCTACGCCGTCACAGCCTGTAGCACCACCTATTCCACCTATGCTGTCTGCGCCCTAATCTCTCCCGTTGGTACCACGGCTTCACCGCCCCCTCCCTACCGCCACATCATCCGGGTCGAGAACGCGTGCGCCAGGAGACGTCGAGCGCGAGCGTAGCAAAGACAAGTATGCCGTCGAGCATAGAGTGCCGCCGCCTCCGCCTGTCGAGAAGGAGATTTGAAGAGGGTCGTTGTGGATGAGGACATCAATGTCAATTAACGCGTTTATTATTCACAACCGAATAAGATATGTATGTGAAAATACCTGAATATCTGCTTGGTAAGTATGTCAAAACGTTGGATACTTTGCTGTCGTCCCTGATGCGATTCAGAGTGTGTAGTAGCCGAGGTGTAGGCCGTAGCCGGTGGTTGAACTAGTGATTCCCTCGGCTAACGGACTCAGCGAAAGCCTCGCATTCGGAAGGTCGAGCGCACTACCTTACCCTTACCATGCCGCCTGTAAAACATACCTGTGATCACTGTGGCCTCACTTTCCCTACCGGAACCAGTGTCCGCAGGCATATCGCACATTCTCGTCCATGCCACGCACGATGGAAAGCACAAATATCAAAACCTACTACAATCGCAGCTGCCACTTCCCTCTTCAATATGTCTCGGAACCGAGACGATGTACATATCAACGACCAAGCGCACGATGAAATGGACGTTGACATACCGCCACCTCCGCCTCCTGATGAACCCCCTGTCAATGCACGCATCCCCGGGGCCCCTCATGATCATTTGCTACGCTATGCTCGTGAGTTCGACGAGAAGCGTGCCGCAGATATCCTTGGAACCACGAAGACACAGTTCGAAACATTCAAGTCAGAACAAGACGCCTCGGGTGCTGGGGAATATGCACCCTTCACTGATCGAGAAGAGTGGGAGTTAGCAGATTGGCTGATCAACAACGTGAATCAGCGCGCCACAGAAGATTTCCTGAAGTTATCAATTGTAAGCGACCATATATCAAACTACACAGAAACGAACTTACCGTCCAATAGACGAGTACTCGCACTCGCCCGAGCTTCAAGAACAAACGATCATTTTTGAAAGTAGTTGATCAACTTCCCATTGGTCCCGAGTGGAAATGCGAACTCATACGTACCAATGGTGACCCGATTGAGGGCGAGGATGCCGGCGCGGGTCGTGATGGACACGTCGACGACGAGATGGAACTTTGGATGCGAGATCCCGTTGCCTGTGTTCAAGAGCTCGTCGGAAATCCTGCGTTCCATGGAGAAATGGCATATGCCCCTGAAAAGGTCTACACAGATCCTGAGGGTCAGTGTCGTGTATATGATGAAATGTGGACGGGTGATTGGTGGTGGGAAATGCAGGTAATAAGTTCGTTAATGACTTGAATAACTCACCTAACAAACTATCAGTCTCGTTTGCCGGAAGGCGCCACCATCGCGCCAGTGATTTTGGCATCAGATAAGACCCAGCTGTCCCGCTTCAAGGGGGACAAAAATGCGTGGCCAGTGTATCTTAGCATTGGCAACATTTCCAAGCAGACTCGCCGTCAACCCTCTCGCCAAGCTTCGATTTTGTTGGGGTACATACCTGCGTCGAAATTGAACTCGTTTGACGACAACTCGGTCGCTGAGCAGCGACTGTTTCACTACTGCATGAAGAGGATTCTGGAACCGCTGGAGAGTGCTGGTAGGCAGGGTGTCGAGATGGTTTGCGCTGACGGCCGTTTGCGACGCATCTACCCAATCTTGGCGGCGTACGTTGGGGACCACCCAGAACAGTGTCTGGTGGCGTGCTGTGCCCAGAACCGATGCCCGAAATGCTTGGTACCGGCAGACCAAAGGGGAGCGAATAGTCAATTTCCCCCTCGCAAACAAACGCAAGCAATTCGAACGCTACACGCACAAGCCACTGGGCAATACCCTCCGGAGTTTATCGCAGACGGGCTTCGTCATATCTTCTCCCCGTTCTGGGCGAGCCTTCCCCACACCGATATCTTCCTTGCTATCACTTCAGACATCCTCCACCAATTGCATCAAGGGATTTTCAAAGATCATCTCAAAAAATGGTGTAGTGCGCTCACGAACAAGAAAGACTTCGACACTCGGTTTCAGGCCATGCCTATCTTTTCTGGCTTGCGCCATTTCAAGGAAGGAATATCCAAAATTAAACAATGGACCGGCACTGATCACAAACAACTTCAGCGTGTATTTCTCGGTGCGCTTGTTGGTGCAACTCCACCGGATGTTATGAAAGCAGCTCGTTCTCTGCTCGACTTTGTTTACATCGCGCAATATCAGACCCAAACGGACAAGACCCTCCAAGCGCTAGAGCAAGCACTCGACGACTTCCATGCTGCCAAGGATGTCTTTATCGAGCTCGATTGCCGGGAGCATTTTAATATTCCCAAGTTGCACTCATTAACTCATTATGCAGCAACGATCAAGGCATTGGGTGCGCTTGATGGTCTCAATTCAGAGCATTCTGAACGGTTACATATTGATTACGCCAAAAAAGCGTACACGGCAAGCAATCGGAAGGACTACGTCATCCAGATGACTAGGTGGTTACAGCGTCAAGAGGCTTTTATTCGCTTCAAATCTTTTCTGTCCTGGCGTAGTAGGCAAGGCGATGGACCCGCGACTCCTGCCGGTGCTCAACCATGCAGAAACGCTCACACTAAGGATTTCCATGCAGGTCAAAGTTATCATATATCTCACCGCCCCCACTTCCCCCAGAAACCACTCCGCTATCTCGAAGAGCATCACGGTGCTGTAAGTTTCATTGATGCGCTACAAGAGTTCCTTAGCACTTTGCCGTTCAACGGTCTTGAACACCACCGGCCCAATCAACACGATCGGTTCGACTGCTTCAAAAGCATCACGATCCAATTGCCAGAATGTCAACATATGCCGTGCAAAAACTATGCTAGGATTCACGCTTTTCCTCCACGCTCCAACGGTCCCCGCAAACCTGCTACACCAGCTCGATTCGACACTGCCCTTGTTCTGACTGATATTGATGATGCGCGACGGCACGGTGGACTGCACGGTATGTACCCGACGATACAGTGAGCAAAATTAATTCCTTCTGGGTTAGGCCTGCGCGTGGCCCAAGTACGGGCGATTTTCACGTTGCCACCTCACCTTGGTGATTATCGAACACCTCTCGTCTATCTCCACTGGTTCAAGCCACTACGCCAGGTGGATGATGTCACCGGAATGTTCCGCATCAACCGTTCGACCCGTCGCCATCAACCCAATGCTGCTGTGGTTCCGGTTCATCGCCTCAGTCAAGTTTGCCATCTCATACCCAAGTTTCCGGCTGGAGCGATTCATCCACGCTGGATTCAGGGATACTCTTTGGCTGATGCGGACACTTTTTATTTGAACAGATACATAGACTCTCGGTTGTTCGAGCAGCATAGAGTTCATGAGTAGTAGATGGCGAAGCTGGTGCCTGGCGGAGGAGGATGGGCAGGCGGGTAGTGAGTGATGATCCTTTTCTATCAAACATCCCTGATTGTTGCTGCAGTTTACTCCCCCGTCACGAGCGCACTAGTGAGGTACGTGCGTTGTAGTATATAATTGTGCTTCATCCCATTACACTCAGGCTACAGGAGTTCGGGCGAGTCCAATAGCCTA
>JBBPOY010000105.1:0-20155 GCA_038091675.1 Leccinum proliferum | reverse complement strand
ACACTCTGCTTGCTGTCTTACACCATGTCTGTTGTCATCGTGCCTCTGTCCATTTCCTACTTGACTACTCTTCTCACCTCACTCCCTTCCTACACTTTACTACACCTTCAACTCCACTACAAACCACTATCTTTGTCTACTATTTATTTCCTGTCACGTACACTACTTTGTATTTACACTCGTCACTACCTTTTACTACTCTTTGTAACACTCTTTTTCCATACACTCCCTACTCTGTACACTCTTGTTGCGGTTACTACTTTTGTTCGCTTCACTCGCTCTTACACTATGTCTGTACACTTTACTACTTATTTTTTTTGGGGTTACTTCACTCCATCTATACACTTCACTACACATTTTTTGGTCACATTTTGTGTTACGCTTTCGCTTTCACTACACTCCTCACTACACTTTGTTTATACACTTTGCTTCATAGTCACACTACACTCCTCGCTGCCACATTTTCTTTGTCTTTCCTCCACTCTGACTGTATTCCTACTTTTCGTTTTTCCTATTTTTGTTGACAAAGTCGTGCATCTCTTTTTTGTTATTATTGAGTAAACAGATGGCTATAAATGCATGAGTTGGCATGATCGATCAAACAATTATGCCTACTCACTGTTGTTATTTGTTAGTCTGAGAAGATGGTTGATTGTAACTATATTCATACCAACTTCTATTTGTTTTCTAATAACTTTCTTACTACTTTCTTACAATATATATTGGTACTATTTTTCTTGCAAAAACTTTTCTTATTTTTCTTCTAATAACTTTCTTACTACTTTCTTACAATATATATCAGTACTAATAACATCACCTTTCTTCATAGTCATCCCAACATTTTTTTTTTCCTCCAGCTTACTACTTATATATAATTTACGACATTCTCTTTACCTACACAATCCCTTACAGCTTCTTCTTCTTCTAGTCCCAGCAAAGTTGTCTATTATCTTTTCTTTTACTTCCATCAAAGACAAGTCCCATACAGGAGCAAATCCAGTCGATTCAACCTGACCACAGT
Source organism: Leccinum proliferum (assembly GCA_038091675.1). Classification (NCBI taxonomy): domain Eukaryota; kingdom Fungi; phylum Basidiomycota; class Agaricomycetes; order Boletales; family Boletaceae; genus Leccinum; species Leccinum proliferum. The sequence goes on along the minus strand of JBBPOY010000105.1, from coordinate 19,134 downwards.
GCCTCACCAGCCAATACTCCAGATGCTAGCCCTCAGCGACCACATTCTTGTTAGATGATTACCATGTATTCTTTACAGACAGAGACATGGGGCCAATTGCTTCCAGAGGTTGTACACAGGCAGAATAGGCCAAGAATTTCACGTCGTCAACTGTTTACTTGGTGAGTGATCGACTGAGGAGACGTTCACCACACTGCTTGGCTAACCACTTCTGTGTGTCCACTTCCCTTGAAGAATTAACACTTTCAGATCGTCAGGTTGAGCAAGATCTTGGAAGGTGTTAGCAGAGAAAACCCTTGACGTGCAAGTTTCATTTCCAGCAAGTGGTTATGCAATATTCTCCATTGTTGCCCCTCTCAAAGGTAACCAACACCTGGATGTACATGGTTGTATTTTTCCATGGTATCTTAGTTTTTACAAGGTCTGCCTTTCTTCACAGGTCTCCGATATTCTGGAGACAACAAACACTCATTAGTTAGTGAGAGGTCAACAGACATATTATCTGCTGGCTTACGCAACCTATGTAATCTTGCACTGAAACTGCTTCTACAATCATTTTTAGTACATTTCTAATAATTTTTTGCAAGGTCTGCCTTTCTTCACATGTCTCTGATATTCTGGAGACAATATCAAGGTAAATATCCACTCATTGGTCAACAGACATATCATGTGCTGGCTTACGCCACCTATGTAATCTTGCATTGAAACTGCTTCTACAATAATTTTTAGTACATTTCTAATAATTTAAATTTAGAAAGAGTTATAATTGACGCGTAATGATATTCTTGTCGTCGAACAGCATGTGGATAACAATTGCACACGTGATGGTAGTAATTTTCTTTTTCGCACTGTCCCTCCTTGTCCACAAGCTTGATGAATTCAACTCTATATCCCATCTTCTTGATAATTTCATCTAGCCGACTATGAGTCGCACGTAAACTTGCCAAAGAGAATGCATCTAGATGTTTGACAATCTCTTCCAGCACTTTACTTGGAAAGCAGAGCAAAGCTGACGAGTCAGTGACCTAGTGTTTAGTGAACAAGCATAAGTTAGCGCTCGTTTACGCCAATGTGCTAATACTCACCCGAGACAATATACTTTGCTCTTCATGCACAATCTCACCACAGTCTGTGTGTTTCTTGGATAGACTGAAGCTAGTAATTTATTAGTCAAGCATAATCTAGCGCTAGTTTGTGCCAACAACTCACATTTGACAAGACATCTTGCTCTTTACAGTCAATGTATTAGCTTGCCAACCATATAGTTCTTGATTACATAATATTCCCACACATCGTTGCAAGTTGACTAACTCATACATGACATGTGAGCATAAAATAGCGCTAGTTTGTACTTATCTGTTATCACTATATATATTTTTGACAACTTTATACAAGCCATAGTGACAATTGTTGTACAACAAATCTCGTCTAACAGTATCTCTTCCACATCATTTGTTCTGGCGACTACAGGTGGGTTACATAGGATCTAATACGCCCTAGTTATCCGAGTATATGTCGTGATGCCTTTTTTCGCGCAAATCTGTATGAAATACAGTACATTTGGTGGCATCCATAGTGTTTCCATACATACCATAGGTCCGTCACAGTTAAGGTAAGAGTATGACAAAATTATCTCCAACCTCACAGTCTCCAATCTTGGCATAAGCCTACCCATGATGGCATATCCCAACTCTTTAAGCTTCTTCTGTCCACTCGTTCCGCCATGTTCTCCAGCTTCGTATGTCCACGTAAAGTCCATTTTTGTGATATTTGACAGATACAGGAATGGATGATCATCTCGATGAATGTCGAAAAATGACCAGAAAACATGTTCTTGTCGTTTGATGGCATGCACAATGTTACCACAAACGTGACCACCATAATGTTCTGCTTCGCAAGCTTCCATTTTGTCAACTAGCATGGGGAATTCCACATGATAGCCCAACTCGTTGTTGATGCTCTCTAGCCAACTGTGTGTCGCACGAAACTTTGTCATTGATATGGGATCCAGATGTCCTGCGATGTTGCCCAAGACATTGATGGGCAAGCATAGCAAAGATGATTGGTTTGCTACTTGCGTGACAACTCTGAATTTCAAGCATGTTTGTCGAAACACAATTTGTGTCTTTAGATCTGGGCATTTCTTCAAGATCATCTGCAAGATCTCTGGTGCAATCTTGTATAGTATGTTGGACTGTTTCACTAGCAATCAATATAATGGATTGACACGTCGACAGATTATTCATTTCTTACTCGATTTGCCGAGACCTTGAGTTTTGCCCATAGAGATGCAGCCAGCAGTGCTTGCAAAGTTGCTGTCTTGTTGACCATGCCATGTGACTAGATTATCATGATCTCAGCATGTGCATAATCTAGCGCTAGATTATGCATGCTTACCATGATGGCCAACTTGAATATTATATGGTCAGATTCATATTTATATACAAGAGCAAGTCAATGACAACTTACAGTCTTGTGGTTTTCATGAATGGCTATTGTGTTTTTGACCATGCCGTGAGACTAGATTATGATGACCATGATTTTGCTTGCTACATTTTTTTTTCTGATCAGTTACATACCTCCTCCAAGTTTGTTGCTATTGCTGGCAAGCAAAGATGCCATCAATTGAGCACAAAAAAGCGCAAGTTTGTGCTGCTTGAACTTACTATTTGGATCTGTTTGGCTATTGTTTGGCATTGTTTATACAGACTTTAGTGTGAAGAGAGCATGTAATGGTTACAATTCAAGAGGGAAAAACAAACACAATACAACATGACAGCTTATATATAGGGTTCAAGGAGGATGACATAATCTTTTCTCGCGTGCCATGATTTAGCACTAGTTTCTGCACTATGTAGCATATTGGTCAAACCAACTACCATCATACATTTTATAGCCATCAGCTTTCAACATCCTTGCACTGTTCTTCTTCAGCTCTATCAACTTGATGGCAGCGTCGATCTTGAGTTGCTGTGTTTTCAGACCAGAATATCGCATGATTGTGTCCATCAGAGCTTGTTTGGTTGGACCTTTTGCACTATTTTGATTGAAAAATATGCGTGTTTCCGAGGTTGCTTGGATTGCAATGTGAGAATTCTCCATGTCCATGGCAGACCAGTACAAGTCCCATAACACCCGCATCAATGCTGGCATATGACTGAAGTCGTATCTGGTCAAATTATGGTTCATGATTTGACTCCGGAGTGTTTGGTAATTGTATTGGATCAGCTTTGCTGTTTTTTTTTAATTTAATTTAATTTAAAAACACTATCTTGTTGAAGTCTTGAAATATATATTGTTACTCACCCGCACTTTTTTTCTTTTGATATTTGGTACCCATGGTTTCATCGTCATTGATTGGTGTTTTTGGTATTTCTGGTGTTTCTGGAACCATCAATGATGTGGTAATCTCTGCCAGAGTATGTGGTTATAATTTAAAGAAGATTAAATATATAGTAATTGCTGTACCCATTCCCTTGTTTTTGCTCGGTGTGATGCTCCAGTTTGATACGATCTCTGGATTATCAGAATCCTCGTCTTGGTCCATGTCATTGTTGCCTGAACAGGAAATCAAAATAAATGATGCCATGTTTGCATAGAAAGCAGTTTTTTTTACACACTATTTGTGGATGGTCCTGCAACCTTGGGCTTGACTGGTGACATTGCCAGCCATTGTTCGTCTGACAACTCAGCAATCTCATTCTTCCATTTTGGAGATGGATAACGTGTTGGTGGAGTATTCGCTTCATTTGAAATGACTTGACCAAATACGTCCATGCTGATAGCAGTGGGAGATTCTGTGGCTGGTTGGATTGGTTATCATAAACATCTATTTGTTTATACATACCTTGTCTTGTCGATTCTCGTTCAAGCATGTCGTCCATGTGGGCAACTATACAAAGAAAATCAAGAGATCTTTTGCACAAACTAGCGCTAGTTTGTGCATACCATTCTGTGTAGGTTGAACCAACATACTGCTAGCCAAACTTAGCTTGTCAAAGCTGCTGCTCATGACAACGTCGCTTGGATCTTGTGGGAGAAATGCATTCCAATATGTAGCACACTCTTCTTGCGTAGCGACCTGGTAGTCATATAAGGTAGGATATCTGCCTTGACCTAATGTGAGCCAAAAGGGCATTTTTTCGACTCCCAATGTTCGCATGATTTGAAGAATAGACTGTTTACGCAAAGCCTGTTGAGATGTGTTATTTTTTAATTTTTTTTTTTTCCAATGTGGTTACATACTTTCAAGAATCCATCAAAGGGTAGTATGAGCTCAGGTGGAATCTTGTCTCCTTGTATCAAACCCAGATTGGATGTCATGACTCCTTGTACCAATGTTTTCATGGCTTGTACATGTTCAGCCAACATAGATTTGGCAGCCTATAATGAATAATGAATATTAGCTTTAATTGATATCAATTGATGGTTAGATGCTAGATTGACTTCAGTTTGGACTTCAGACATGTCAGAAACTAGCGCTTTTTTTTGCTGTTTGGTTTTGTTTGGCAACTACTAAATTAGGAAGGAAGTAGTTCAAGTTCAAGAAATGATTGACCAGATATTCTCATAAGCCATGGCTTAAATAAGGTATTAACATTGCTTATATAAGCATAGTTTTCCCACGCATAAAAGTCCAAAATGAGACAATTTACAATAATTCAGTATGATAAACCATGTACATATATATCGAACGACTACAACACAAAGGCAAGAACAGCCTCAAGGTCCATCACTTTCTCCAAGCAATCTGTTACAGCCAGCTTGCGCCAAGCATTGAAGTATTTGTTGGCTGTAGGTTCATTCTGGAAGCATCTGAGTTGCACTTCAATAGCATCTGGAGTTGGCTGCTCTGGTAGGCTTGCAATCCATGACATGCATTCTTGTCCATGTGGATGGTTTAATTCTGGCTTCCCTGTCACCTGTTCGACAGCCAAATAGAAGATGCCTAGGAAAGCAGGCAATGACTTGATGAACTCCTTTCCATTACTCCCAAACATGGCTTGATATGCCTTCCAAGAAAACTCTAGAGACAAGTAGTGGTTAGCTAGATGTGATAGTGTATCCTGTTGAACTGACCTTGAACCATCCCAGTCTTGTCAGCTTCAAGCCTGAGTCGTGAATGGCCACGTGTATCCTTGCCACCTTCACCTGCCTCATCAATCGTTCGTTTACGAGATCCTTCAGATGTGCCTAAATGATGATTGTTAACCAGGCATAAACTAGCGCTCTTTTATGCTTACCTGCTCCAAGATCATCAGGAACCGCTTCTTCCTCTTCTTCCTCCTCTGCCTCTTTTTCTTTTTCTTCTTCTTCTTCGTCTTCTTCTTCGTCGCTGGTTGTGATGATTGATTTCGATTTATCTATCCATGATTCTTTGTCAACACAAAGGTAGAAGCAATATATATATATAAACTTACATGCAGCAATTTGAAGTCTCATATTGGCTACATGCTGTTGGCGACTCGTTGTGAAGACCTTGACTTTCTCATGTGCTTTTTCACGAGCTTGTGCTAGTTCTGCCTCTTTGGTCTTCTTCAGCTTTTCAGCATCCCAAGTCTTGGCACTGTCGTCCTTGTATGTTGGCAGGTCTTGGAGTTTTGCAATGGCAGCTCCAATTGGTTTTGATTCCCAACGTTCGGTATTCTTTTTGCTCATGGCATCAGGAAGTTGGATAGGATACAGAAGATCCCTTGCTTCCTTGGCTTCTGTTGTATCTGCACCATCGTATGGTATTGTAGGACTTTGTTTCTGATGCACTACTAGCTCTGAGTATTTTTTCAAAGTCTATTTTGAATTGTTAGCAATCTGTGTTTGACAAGTCCACAATATAGGACTCACATTGAGCAATCGGTTGACATCATCCAGTACCTCAGGAACAGCCATGCCATCATATCCAAGTCCAAGATTTGTAGCCAAGGCAAGTGATGCGATACGTTGCATCTTGCGATGATTTTCTTCACGTATTTGCAGATATGCCTGCATTCGTGCACCTTGATTGCCCATGGTTTCAGATCGATTCAAAGCCAAAGCACCGTCTGTGATGTCCATGGAATTTTCGTCGATAGGCTGCTTTGTGTAGTCGTCGTAACAAACCCAAGACCCTTCCACTTCCTTCTTGGTCATGCTGGCTTTGATGGTGGCCTGGACTTTTTTGCGTATGGTCCAAGCAGAATCGGTCGCCAATAAGTCCTTGCGTGCCTTGTAGCTAGCATAGACTTGAATGAGCTTCTTCATTGTCGTTTCGGGTTTTTTGACATTTGCTGCATTGAGCCATTGGAAGCTTGTATAGCTGAAGATCGAAGAGATGATGTATAGCAAGTCGTTTTGATCTTGGCTGTCATCACAAGCATGCTTGCTCAAGCTAGCCATTTCTGGCATTGTCAAGGGCTGACTTGGACCTGTTCTGATCTGATCTTCATCGTCATCGCTGTCCTTCTTCTTGGGTGCCAAGTGTGAATGATTCTTGAGTAGCAAGTCACGCGACTCCTTGATATAGGTGAATACGGTTTTTCGGAATTCCTTGTCGTTCAACTTCTTCATATCCATTCCAGATTTTGCCTTCTTTTGAGCAGTCTCAATGTGCTTGTTCATTGGAATGAGAAGCTTGCGGCGATATTGGAATAGTATGGCATATAGCTGTATATATATGATGAGCTGGCACAAAATAGCGCTAGTTTACGCTCATACTCACATTGTCCATCCCTGCAGGATCATTGAATTTCTCAAGGAAATAACCTTGTGCACCACGTAGATGATCATGGTACAAGGTTGGCTTTTGCTCTGTCCCAATCACAGCCATTGGCTCTATCCAAAGTGCAATCTTGGATATCCATGAATGAGTAAGTCATATATATATCATAACAATAAAACTAACCTCAGTTAGGGCACGTTCGACACTCTTGAGTTGTTCTGTCATGGATGACAAGAACACCTTGTTTGGAACAGGATACATGTGGAGGAGATTATTCGGATGGATTTTGTCCAGAAGACCACAACTCATCGCTTTGAATTTGGCAGGCAAAGATCGTATGATAGCATCGTGTATGGGATCCTTGGTAATTCGGGATGTGTTGAGGCTTTCTTTCTCCACCTCTGCATGTCTGATCATGTGTTCCCAGTAGTCTTGCATCTGGTTCATGTATTTCTTATTTTCTTGTCGTTCGATACTGCCAAAGTACTCGATAGATGGAAGAGATGTTTTCTCTTGGAAATATTTGACATAAGTGTCAGTCCAGGCAGTAAGATGGATATCCAAGACATCACAGGCTTCGAGGGTTATGGGGGTTTCAAGATCTGAACGGAATTCTTCATATTGAGCAGCAAAAGCATTGAGTTGCTCAACTCCACCCAGATCTGGAAAATCTTTGAATGCAACCGGTGCACCCAAGAAATTGAAAATGGACATTGATTGTTGGACGACGTAGATCATGGCCTTTTTTTAAATTGGTGAATATATTGTTGCAAATTATAAGACTGTTTTACTTACACCACCTATCACTGAATACCATGTTGCAATGTTGCGGATGCTAAGCCCAGCTTTAAGATTGTCACGACTGCGGAAATGTTCCATTTGGAATAATTTGAACAACTCTGCAAAGAGCTTTTGATCTCGGAGGATACGTCCAAGTGCAGAATTGTTCAGGCTGCCAATGCCTTTCAATGCTGTCATGATATATTCTTTGCGAGCTTCGATGGATGGTGTTTGTAGGAGGATGCTCATCAACGTATGAAGGGAATCGTTTTCATTGTCTTGATGGGTGGGAAGAAGGACATTGGTAGAGAGATGTTGTAGAATGAGAGCACGTTGTGGATGGGATTTGATGAAATCTGATGACACAAAAAGATCAGTTGATATTACTGGCATAAACTAGCGCTAGTTTACGCACCTTGGTCGAAAAACCTGACAAGCCAAACTCCATGCTTGTTGATCAATCCATGATCTTCAGCAACCATGCTCCTCATGGCATCATGCTTTAGACCATTGGTGGTTTTCTTCATCTCCTCCTGTGTCTTTTTGTAATGAAGAAAAACATTGCGACAGCTGGAATGGTCTCGCATGTAGGTGAAGCGATGGTTGCCATTGTAGAGTATCGATTGAGACTTGGTAGCATCTTGAGTCCATTTCACATGGTTGTCATACACTTCGATGTGTGCTGGTTTCAAGGACTCCAGAACAATGTCGTCCTTGTGTACACCAATGTCGAGAGCATTTTGGATGACTTTGTTGTGGAGACCATTGAGGTCGATGCCTTTGATGAAATCAGCCATGAATTTGGGATCAATGTTTCGCAAGTTGATAGACTGTCGGATCATTGTGGGACCACGTTCAAGATCATTGTTATCCATGATGGTCATCAAACCATAGCCCAAGATGGCCTGGTTGGTGATTTTCCTGATGTGATCCACCAAGTCCTGGACTGGAGTTGGTTTGATCTCCTTGACACTAGACTTTAGCTCCTTGACCTAAGTTGAATATAATTGAATTATGAGTATGATGGCATAAAATAGCGCTAGTTTATGGTCTGGGTTACTAACCTTCTTGGGCTTTGGTGCAGCCTTTGCCTTTCCTTTTCCCTTGTCTTTTCCCTTCTTGGCAGTGCCATCATTCTCAATCTCCATCTCCTTTGCAGTTTCCTGCTCATCGTCTACTTCCATCTCCTCATCGCTGGTATTTTTCTATGGATTGTATGGTGAGCATAAACCAGTATGATTATTATCAATTTCTTACATCGCTGTCAACCTCCATGCCATCTTGTACCTATTATGAGAGTTGGCATACAATGGTATTGTGTGTGCCATCAAACAATCTTACCTGTACAGTTGTGGTGTTGCTACCACCAGCCTATCAAAAATAGATATGATGAGCATAAAATAGCGCATGTTTGTGCCAACCTCTGAATGCTTACCTTGTTGTTGTGAGTGTCAATATCCTGCATCTATTGTCGTAGTTAGCATAAACGACTTGAAAAGTCATGCAATTGTTACCTGAACATCGTTGGTGGTCTATGAAAATTGATGATGAGCATAAACAAGCGCATGTTTGCGCCAACGTTGCTTACCTTTTTGGTGTTGTTGTGGAGTACTGAAGAATCAGTCATCTATGATGTGATGAGTATAAAACATAGTAAACACTACACAGCGACTTTACCTCTACATTTGCACTAGCCTATGAAACATGTTGATGAGCATAAAATAGCGCTTGTTTATGCTTTCAATACTTACCTGATTGTTGATCTGGGCAGCTGCCTCCATGACCTGAGATGATGAGTGAGCATAAAAGAGCGCTAGTTTGTGCCATTGAGTAAATTTACCTTGGCCAAGAAGTTGTTGTTTTCGTTGTTGTTGTTGAACTAGAGTAATAAAATATCAAGATATGTAAACAAAACAATTAAATTATGTAATTTACAGCCATTTGGTTTGTTTGTGAGTATTTGGGTGGTTGTCCAAAAGAGGAAGGTAGTGGTTCAAAGTCAAGAGAGGTTAGACACAGCCACACCTCACTTGCCAACTATATAGTTCATGATTACATAATATTCCCACGCATGGTTGCAAGTTGACTGACTAATACATTGACATGTGAGCATGAACTAGCGCTAGTTTGTGCCTTTGTTATCATTGTACCAAGAAAACAAATCAATGAGATTACTATGTCTGCCTGCTCTTGGAACATCCATCAACCAGTTTGTGAACACAGTCAACTTGGGCCATTTGACTTCAAAGTGAATCTCTGCACGTGATCTGAGTGCATCATGGTGATAAATTGCAAATGCCAGAGGAGCAACAATGTCTGCATGCTCGCATTCCATCCTTCCACTGCCTCCTTTTTTGGCCTTGGTGAACGTGGGATGAAGACTGTCGTTGATCTGAGGTACATGACATATGAAACAGATCTTGTCGTGGTGCTTGCGATATTGTAGTTTTTTTCTCCACAATTTGTACTCGCTCCAGGGGATGCATAGACGGTCTTCCAAGCAAGGGCAGTGGATCAAATTGTGTTGATCCACAGTGGGTGTATTGGAATGAATGAGACAGACACAGCAAGTGTTGGCAAGAGATTGCAATGATCTTTGCAAACGCTCTGCCATGCCTAGTGATCCAAGTTCACGTTGTGCCCTGAGCTGTTTGACCTGATGGGATGCTTCAGCAAAAGAGTTTTTATTTGTGTTGTTGTTGTTGTTGTTGTTGCTGTGACGTGAAGGAATTTTTGCAATACGTATGTGTTCAGGTTGATGGAGCTCATTCTGGCTGCATACTATGCAAAGCTGTTGTTGTTGTGGGTGCTGCTGTTGATGACATCCCACTCCTATGCCGTCTGCATAGAGAGTGATCCCATAGCGAAGGCAGCGTTTGGTACCATAGAGATATAAATGGTCGAGGATGGCTTGTTCATTGTTTTTTTCCGTCTCGTCTTCTTTGTTGCTCTCTTTCCAAGATTTTGTAGGCACCAACGTGTGGCAGGTGGCGGGCATTCCATCACGTCCTGCTCTGCCCTGACCTTGAATGTAATCCAGCATGTCGTAAGGCTTGTCCATGTGCACTACAATGCGAACGTGCGAATAGTCATTGCCTGTGCTGAACGCAGAAGTGGCGACCATCATGTCGCTGCCACGACCATTGATCCATGCCAAGTAGGCCTCTTCGCGTTGTGTGGCTGTCATTGTTTGCTTGTCTCCCACGTAGAGATGCCAGTTGGATTCTTTTGCCAACTCGACACACATGTCCACCGAGGGTGCAAACACGAGACCACGATCTCGAGGTTGCCAAGGGAGTGTTTGCTTGGCATTCTTAATTATTTGTTGGGTGCGGAGCAAGAGCTCCGATGCGTTGGAGGTCTTTTCCAGAATATATTTGAGCTCTGGACGATTTGTGCCCTGTCTGCAAGTGATGGTGTCTGGAATCAAATGATATGTTTGGAAAAGGCGAGGCATGAAGATGGGTGGAAGGGTGGCGCTGAGCAACACGAGCTGCACTGATTCAGAGCGAACTTGATCAAAGTGCTGCAAGGTCTTGCGATAGCTTTTTGCAACAAGGGGTATGTGAGCTTCGTCGATGACGATGCGTGCGATGGGCTTGCGACGCCCCAGGTCGGCGAGAGCGGTACGCCAATGAGAAGTGAGGGACTTGTCTGCTGACACGATGACAAGATTATTTTGTGAATCGAGATCCATGTGGCTGCTCTGATAGACTTGATGTGGGACGTGCATGGCAGTGAGACGTCGTTCATAGTCCATGATCAGCGAGTTGAGTGGGAGAACCAAGACAGTGACTGTGTTGTTTTCCATCAAGCTGGGCACGATCGCCAGCATGGATTTCCCACCTCCTGTTGGAAGTATGACGACGACATCCTTTTGACATTCCAGAACTGCCTGCATGGCTGCCATTTGTTGTGGAGATCGCCATGTGACAGTGCTGCTTTGATCTTTCAAGAGTGTTTGGATTTTCTTCAGTGCAGCATCCAGTACTACAGAGGCTTATGTCAAAAGTCATTCTTATATACTATTGTTCATGCTTCACCTGAAGATGTTGATGAAAACAGTGTGCCAGTGGCAGCAAGCTCAGGGCCTGGCTCGGATTGATGATCGTCACTGTCGTTGATGTTGTTGTGCTGGAGTTCTCTTTGTTTACCCTTTTCGCTCCAAGTAAATATGATGGGTTCAATAGTGGTTGGCGGTTGCTCCTGCTCCTGCTGAAACCGTTGTCTCTTGTGTGGACGGTCACCATGGTGGATGGTACCGTTGGCAGGATTGTTGTGGATAAGATCTGTCAATTTGGGCAAGAGACGCTCTATGACGCGGGTTGCAATATCGTCTACCAAGGCCTTGTGATCGATGGCGCATCCAAGCGCTAGTTTATGCTCTGATCTCACTGGATCATTGCTGCTGCCAGCTAGAGCTACAAAGTGACAAGATGAGATTTGAGTATGACATGATCATATATTGCCACACTCACTGCTGCTGCGGGCTTGCTGATATGATAATATTTTTCCACCTGGTACAACTTGACAATGTTTTTGCCATGAAATGCTTGCTTGTAAAAATAGTGGCAGGACGTCTTCTGCAGCTCCAGCCAGGCTTTGGGTACTGAGACCATAGATACGGTTTTCCGTAGCCCGTGTATGCCCTGCCTGCAATGCTTCCACGTCCTCCTCCTTGTCCATCTCTGTGATGAGTTCTGTAGTACATTTGAATTTGCGTTTCCAAGCTGTCTGGATGTGCCGCCATGGATTGATGGTGAGTGCAAATTGGATGCGAGGCAAGCTATACTTGGACATCACCACAGAGAGATCCTTTGATGTGAACAATCGATTGAAGTTGACAAAGAGCATGTCTTTGTAGAGCTGTACTGCTTGATCATCCTGGAAGCATATCTTGGCTGCTAGCTGTGCAAAAGGCCGTGCCATGGCAAGATCTTGAATGAGAATGTCGCTGGTGATTGCATCCAGACCATGTGGAATGAGCTTGTCTTGGCCGGTCAATGCTGTCGTCTTGGAGTACTGACAGAGAAGTGTGACATGTTGACCAAACATCATGAGATTACGTGTCGTCTGCGTTTGAGTGTTGCGATAGGTCAAGGCGGTCAGCTCTGTACCCCTGCCTGGTGCTCCGCTGAGCATCTCTACGCGAAGAAGCAAAAGCTTTTGAAGCTCTGCATAATCCTGCAGCCATCCCCGTAATGCTGCATGATTCCAAATTGGTAACTCTTCTTCGTCCTGTGTCAACAGAAATCTAGAAAAGTTTCCTTGACCTTCTGCTATCGCTCGGACGAGATGAGAACGATCTTGAAAACATGCATTGGCAGGATCAAAGAGAAAAGAATAACCAACGTCCTTGTTGGTGAGATCGTCCACCAGATCAGCATCGGCATAATCCACTCTGAGAGGGAGCCCACGCAAGATTTTGTCCTCCCAGACAGTGATGAGATCTTGTTCAATGTCCTGAAAGATGTTGCGGACGTCGGAGAAGGCGATAGAATTTCCTTTGTATTTGAGGGACATCCAGTCTTTGCTGTCTGTCCACCAAATGTGTGGCAGACCCATGGTGTCGTATGCGATCGCGGACGCCCTGTGTTGCAGAGAACGTAAACGTGCAAAGGTAGAGTAATTTTTCTCTGTGAACCAAGGCTGAAGAGCATCACAGGCCATGCTGACTTCAAGTTGTGGAAGTTGTGTTTTTTCTTCTTTGGATGCCCTGATTTCTGTGAGGAACGTGAGACGCATGCAATATTCTAGTTTGGCAATGATCTTTGTGACGTCCTTGGGCTGTTTGAGAGAACCATCCTCGTTGAGAGTCAAGAGAGCGAGTCCAGTCTCGGTTGGATCCATGATGGCGTACGTAGAACTCTGAGTGCTGGTAGTCATAGTAGCACTAGGCCAGGAAGTGGTCCACATTTTGAGCAGCACTGCATGCACTTTTTGAATGATGTGTGACCGCTGAGCATTTTCTTGAAGCATCTCGATCAGGTCAGAAAGCAGAAAGTTGAGGTCATCGACTTGTGGGGACCATAAATTTCGCAACAGCATGGCCAGGATGCAAACTACAGGCACAATGTAGTTCTTCATGGTTCCTTCGAGCATGTGTTTGTGGAATGGAGTGTTGGAGATGCCACTATATGATTGGATATAAGAGTTCAGTGCACAAAATAGCGCTAGATTATGCTCGCTGAGTCACCTTTTGATGGGATCTGGGGAATTGAGGCGTTGAAGAACCAACTCGTCAGTCGTTTCGATGAGATCGAGAGCTTGTTGAAAATATTCTTGTACAATGTCATGCAAATTCTTGTTGTCTGGTTCGTTCGGCTGTGGTAGCATGATGGAGCGACGTAGCTCGTCCGTGGATTGATGACGATTTGCCATGTATTCATGCCAGCGTGTCGTACGTAGCCAAGGTGTGATGAGTCGATGGTCTTTGGTGGATCGAATCTGAATGTTTTCGAGCTGCTTGTTCAAATCATTCATCAACTGCTCTGTGATAACTTGAGATCTCTTCTTTGTTGTATCAGTTTCGACCGGCAAAGTGACCTCCCAGAAAGTACGTTGACGGCCAGCACCTTCTGCCTTCATTCTCTGTGCTTTGCATGGTCTCCAAGCTGTGGGAACAGGTTGATCTGCATGTGATTGAACGTGATGCTCTCTCATTTTTTGATTGCCTAACATCACAGTGGAACAGTGTTCGCATGCGAGAGCGTCGCACACGGCCAGACCATGTACCACAGATCTGGGACCAGAGATGTGAGTGGGAAGAGATGATGATAGCCGTAGCTCTGTGATGGTGGTCTGATAGCGTTCTGGGATGAATTGAGCCAGTAGCTCTGGATGCTTGTTGACAATGTGTTGCCTTGTTGTCGGTGCAGGTATGCCTTCCTTGCAGAGCTGACACACCAAAAAATTATGCTCTGCATTGATGACTAGATTCAAGCTGGCCAAGTAGGGATGTTGAACAAAATGATTTTGTGCTGGCGTTTGAACAACCTCGGCCGGAAAGGCTGGCCTGACTTCTTCAGACCGAGTGGAAGAATTGTTGTGGACGAGAGACTATGGAAAAAGTATATATATATATATATATATAATCAATGAATCTGGCATGCTGATGAAACTAACCATGAGAGAGGGTCTTGCTGCATAGAGGTCTTTGTCCAAAGGGTGTGGTGACATTTCCATCATGATGGACCTAGGGCTGCCAAATATCTATTCATTCTCGTCATGAGACTTGATTGCTTGATATCAAGCTGACATCACATGCCTGATCAGAATGCATGCCTGGTGATCTCATGATGGCATCATCAATGGCCATGGGTGATGCAGACTTCATGACCTGGTCTTGAATGGATGTTTGAATGGCCTATTTGAATTTGATACATAAACTAGCGCTAGAATGTGCAGTGATCTCATCTCACCTGCATGGCAGTGGTGGTGGTGGTGGTGATTTCTAACATGGTGGCAACCTGAGGCTAGTACAGAGCCATATGATGAGCAAGCTAGGCATAAAAGAGCGCTATTTTTGTACAAGAAAGAAATCCAGTACCTGGACATTGCTGTTTCCTTCAGCGACAGGAGAAACCAAAAGCTGGTGGTTGGAAAGTGAGGAGAGAAATTGCTTACATAATCTGAACTCACCTTTTCAGGACCTAGCCAGTTGGTCTTGAGATTCTTCATGTGCTTTTGCATGGCATCGATGGTGGAAAAGCCTTGATCTTTGGGGCACTTGTGGTGTGAGCAATAGCATAAAAATGTACCATTTGCATGTCTGGTGACATTGATCTCTTGTCCATTGTAAGCCACAAACTTGGCTGTCTTGACACATTTTTTCCTGTGTGTGTCATGCAAATTTTTGTTGGCAAATTCAAGTCCACATTCACTACAAATTCTAGGCATAGTTTGGACTGAGGTGAGATGGTGGTGGTGGTTTGAGATCAAGAAGAAGAAAAAGAAATTATATGTCCCACGGCTGGACTTTATATATGTATGTATACGTATGTGTGTGTATGTTTGTCAATTCTTAAAAAGGAACTTACATTGCATGATGATCGATGGAAAATGTATCTTGCGTTCATTGCCACTGGCACTGTGAAACCGAAGCTGGTATTTATTAGTCAGGCAAAATCTAGCGCTGGTTTATGACAATGACTCACACACATTTCACTATCTCGTCATGGTCTATGTATGGTCTGTCTTGGATGAGACAAAACAATACTTTAAAATAAAAGCACTTCCATGTCGAAAGCGCAAACGAGCGCTCTTTTGTGAGGCGCTTCCGTTTTGGTGAGCGCTTCCATGTTTGAAAGTGCAAATGAGCGCTCTTTTGCGCTACAGAGGGAGGCGCTTCCGTGGAAAAGGGCCCAAAAGCAAAAGTGCTTCCATGTTTGGTGAGCGCTTCCATGTCGAAAGCACAAACGAGCGCTCTTTTGTGCTGGGGAGAGAGGCGCTTCCGTGGAAAAAGGCCTGAAAAGCAAAGGCGCTTCCATTTGGAGGCGCGTCCGCGCTTCCGTGCTTCCAACGCCAGACCCTCTGGCGTGGAAAGGAGATTATTAGGTGTGTCAATAGCACTCTGTTTGCTCAAATAACGAAATTGTTAAATTTGCGAAATCTTAAGGTGGTGTCAGTGTGTTTAATATGTAACAATCCAGAGTATCATGTTCGCTATGACCACTTTGCTACATTTGGTTTCCTCAAATGACCTTGTTGCTGAATTTGCGAATTCAAGGCTTGTCATTCATGGACCATTCAGCAACCATGTAACCTTTTCATCTTGTCATTCATTATGGTGTGTGTCAGTAATTTGTGTTTGCTCAAATGACCACATTGTTCAATTTGCGAAATCATATGGTGTGTGTTATCATGTTTGATATCAGAAACTATATATCTTTTTGCTCAAATGACTACTGTGCTATATTTGCGAATTCAAGCTTGTCATTTCAGCAACTATGTAACCCATTCATCTTGTCATGCATATTTGTGTTTGCTCAAATGACCACATTGTTAAATTTGCGAAATCATATGGTGTGTGTTATCATGTTTGATATCAGAAACTATATATCTTTTTGCTCAAATGACTACTTTGCTATATTTGCGAATCCAAGCTTGTCATTTCAGCAACTATGTAACCCTCTTGTCATGCATTGTGGTGTGTGTCAGTAACTGTGTTTTCTCAAATAACTACATTGTTAAATTTGCGACATCTTATGGTGGTGTCAGTGTGTTTAATATGTAACAATCCAGAGTATCATGATCGCTCAAATGACCACTTTGCTACATTTGCGAATTCAAGCTTGTCATTTCAGCAACTATGTAACCCTTTCATCTTGTCATGCATTATGGTGTGTGTCAGAAACTCTGTGTTTGCTCAAATAACCACATTGTTACATTTGCGAAATCATATGGTGGTGTGAGTGTGTTTAATATGTAACTATCCAGAGTATCATGTTTGCTCAAATGATCACTTTGCTAAATTTGCGATTTTATGTGAGAGTTTAGTTACTATGTGTTACTCTTGTCCTCACCATGTTTGCTAAAGTAAAGACCTTGTCTATGTGAGATTCAGTAAATCAAGTTTTGTCTATGTGTACTCTGTCTGTTCAGCCAGTCTGTAGTCTTGTCTGCAGACTCAACAACAGCAATGAGTACCTCCAGATCAGTTTGATCGTTTGTTGCATATTTCAGTGTTCACATCATCACTATATAATCTTGAGCTTTTGCTCAAATAACCACTTTTCTAAATTTGCGAATCCGATGGTGTTTTACTAAAAGTATCATGTTTGCTCAAATGATCATTTTTCTAAAATTTGCGATTGTGTTGTTATTCATTTTGGTGTGTATGAGTCAGGTGAACTGCCAATGAGTCTTGTCCTCACAGCGTGTTTGGTTAAATGACTATATTGTTACAGAGTCATTAGCCTAGGCTCATACAGAGTGTATGGAAAGTTTGTATTGCTCTAATAACCATATTGTGATATTTGCGAATTCAACTAGTCATAGGTGTCTCATTGACTCACTACTATCTGTTCAGCCACTTTGATCTTGTCCTCATACAATATCATGTTTTCTCAAATGACCATATTGTCAAATTTGCGATTTCTCCTATTTATTTGCTATTGAGTCTTATCACTGTTTTGCTAGATTCATTCATTATCCATTCAGTAACTATGTAATCTTTTCATCTTTATTCATTATGGTGTGTGTCAGTAGTTTGCTCAAATGATCACTTTGCTAAATTTGCGATTGCTAGTGAGTCTTATCATGTTTGCTCAAATATCTCCTTTGCTAAATTTGCGAATTCAAGCTTATCATTCATTGTAGTGTGTCAATAAGTTACACTCTGTTTGCTCAAATAACGAAATTGTTAAATTTGCGAAATCTTAAGGTGTGTATGATACAGTGTGTCTGTCAGAACCTATGTATCCTTTTGCTCGAATGACTACTTTGATAAATTTGCGAATTCATATGATGTGTGTTTGCTCTCTGTTCAGTTACTTCTTTGTAATTCTTATCATGTTTGTTGTCGTCTTGTCATCCTTTCATTCTGGTGTATGTCAGTAACACACTGTTTGCTCAAATGACTACTTTGCTAAATTTGCGAATTCAAGCTTGTCATTCATCATGGTGTGTGTCAGTAACTCTGGGTTTGCTATTGTTAAATGTGCTAAATCCTATGGTGTGCTCATCTGTTTAGTAACTCTTGGAATTGGCAGTCACTCAGTGAGTCTTATCATGTTTGCTCAAATGACCACATTGCTAAATTTGCGAATTCAAGCTTGTCATTCATTAATCAGTCAGTAATTTTGTAACTCTTTCATCTTGTCATTCATCATGGTGTGTGTCAGTAACTCTGTGTTTGCTCAAATAACCACATTGTTAAATTTGCGAAATCTTATGGTTAGGAAAGTATCATCATGTTTGGTTACTATATGTTCAACAACTGAGTCTTGTCCTCACAGTATGTTTGCTCAAATGACCACATTGTTAAATTTGCGAAATCCTATGGTTAGTTGCAGAGTATCATAAAATGAGTCTTGTCCTCACTTAGTATGTTTGCTAAATGCATGACTTGAAGCACCTTGTCTATCTGTCAGTCACTTGAGTCTTATTGTATGTTTGCTGAGTCTTGTCTGCACACAATCACACAACTCCATTCTTGTGCATTGCAGCAACTTGTGCTCTTGTTTGTTTTAGTTACTATCTTCAGTAAAAATGAGTCTTGTTCTTTTGCTCAAATAACCACTTTGCTACATTTGCGAATCCAGTGATTGACTACTGACATCACCATAACTTGAATCATCACTGCTCAAATCAACACATTGCTATATTTGCGCGTTTTTCCGTTACTGATCTGATAGAGTAATAACCAATTCACCATAACTTCAATCATTGCTCAAATCAACACAATGCTACATTTGCGCGTTTTTATGTCACTAATTGACAGTAATCATTTGCTCAAATCAGTAAATTGCTCAATTTGCGCATTTTGGGTCTCATTTTTTAACAAGAACCCCATCAGAACCCTAAGTAGTTTACAAAAAAGATATAAAATTCGCTTCATTTGAAATGACTTGACCAAATACGTCCATGCTGATAGCAGTGGGAGATTCTGTGGCTGGTTGGATTGGTTATCATAAACATCTATTTATTTATACATACCT
>JBBPOY010000104.1:0-20236 GCA_038091675.1 Leccinum proliferum | reverse complement strand
GCCAGTGATAGATCATCGTCCGCTGACGAGCCTTGAACACGGCGTTTCTTTGCCTGATAGACCTCCTTTGCCTGTCTGAGTGCGTTTGCTAAACGTTTCTTGCCCTTTTGACAGCCTTTCTTATGTCTGGTGAAAGCACCAGCATTGTCGAAAGAACGGCCGCATACACATGTTTGGTTGGAACTTGGAAACATGAGTCGTATACAAATTTCAAGTTAGAAATTTTATGTAACCGCGGTTCCTTGAAAAGTTGAAAGTACTACCGTGACCCCGGGACTTTTTTCAGCGTTAACTTGAATGACTACACTAAGTCATCGTGCTCGTGGTGATACTCCTTTTCAAAAATACTCAAGCGGATCTCTGACTCTGTAGGCATCAAGTGCCCATTCACTGCCAGCAGCGGAAGGTAGACTCGTTACACGAGTCCTTCCCACAGAGTATGGAAAGCACGATAGGCATGCTCGTGCACCAACGTACTCCCAGTCGACTCGTGCCAAGAGGTGCCTGTCGAGGTACGCCTGCGATATTTACTGGAATAGGCGTTTGCACTCGTCAACAATATTTTGGCAAGCTATGCAGGACATACTAGTTCTATTGTGGATGGTGTCGTCCTGATGGTGCTTGGCACTGTGCACAGTGCACAGTGCAAACGTCTATATCATATTGCGACGCTAAGAGCCTAGAGACCGCCGTCGCCATCGAAGAGAAGACGATGCCGACCGCGGAGCATCAAATGCGCGTGGAACAGCTTGTCAGTGAGCGGACAGCGTTGGCATCCCATGTTTGCTGCTAAGTATTCAATACTACTCGAAGGTAGTAGAGCTTTTATTAAAGACCGACGTGACGGTATGCCACTGGCAGCACCATGACATGCATGAACTCATGCCCTTGGTCAATCTCCCTCCTAGTGTGCCTTCACGGTCAACTGGCATAACTAATGGTACTAATGCCCGCACGAGTTCCATACCCATGGTCTCAGGGCCTCAGGCCCAGGCTTCAAGTTCCCTGTGGCAGGCTTGTTACAGGCATCAACCTCACAGGTCCATTCGAGTTTTAATGATCAGGATTGACAGAAAAGCGGTAGTGATTGCTCGCAAGGGGATCCTTGGACTGCGGGACCGCACAGGCGACTCAGCCAAGAGTGATACGTATCACACTACAACTTTTGTTTTGGATATGGTGCCGAGTTAGGCTCGCCACCTCATGGAGAACCTAACACATTCGTCTGACTTGATCTGCTTTGTATGTGCAAACATAGCAGATGTAAACCCGTCTTTTTGATTGTCGGTGCCAGTGCCACGGGAGACTTACACTACTAGTACCCCGTGATGTCGGCAATGTTACAGCGGTGTGCGAAAGTAATTGCAGTTGAAAGCAAAAAAAAACCTGCGACTGCAATTACTTTCGCACACCGCTGTAAC
The DNA here is from genome assembly GCA_038091675.1 of Leccinum proliferum. Taxonomy (NCBI): domain Eukaryota; kingdom Fungi; phylum Basidiomycota; class Agaricomycetes; order Boletales; family Boletaceae; genus Leccinum; species Leccinum proliferum. The sequence continues at coordinate 18,815 of JBBPOY010000104.1, read as the reverse complement.
GATTATTTAGCAGGGCGATCGCGATAACTGTGAATGTATCCCAGACCGTGATTTTGTCCCAAACTAACCCTGGGCCAAACAATCTGAGCACAGATTGAGCATGCATTGTGAGTACTAAGCACATAGTAGTAACTAGAGAGGCTCCGTCGTGTCTAGTTACTTTCTACGTAAACCTTGGACCACAGCTTGTTTCTCAAAATCGTCACCCTTTCGTTCGACGTGTCTGCCAGACTTGACGTCACTCCACGGTCGTAATCCACGACAGCCTCATCCGCCGAAATCAGCTTCTATACGAACGTATCCCGTGCTGGGAACAGCACAGACTAATTGTCAAGCATAAGCATATCAACACAGATGAGAGCGTCCTCCGACTCACCCCATACATACAAGCAATATCGAATAGACGAGTCACGTATCCTAACTTAGGCGCCAAACGGACGGATGGAGTTGACAACTTGAAGACGGGGAAAACTTGAAGGACTAGTACCAGGACCGCTCCGAGTCGTCAGATAGTATACTCTACTACCGTGTGAAGAGAACTGACAAATCCCCCTGTGTAGTACCTGTATCCGCCGTTCGGCTCACCCCCACCCTCCACCCCTCACCTCGTTGCCCGTTATATGCCCGCCCTAGACAACGATACGTCGATGTCGACCACGAGCTGTAACACGTACGCACCCACCTTGGGTGCGTATGTATTACAGCTCATGGGCGACAGTGACCCACTCAAGTAACGCAATAACGATGACCTCGACAACAGACATGACGACGCGATGACGCGATGACGCGACGGCGACGAACGTTATGTTCAAGGACCTGGACGTGAGTAGCATCATTTCTGTGCCACCAAATAGTGTTTATATGCCACCCCAGGCGTGGAATTATGTCTGTTTTCCTGCTTTCGATACCCACAACTATCTAATGCTCTCCCGAGGTATCTTGTGGGCGTCCCACGCAATTAATCTTGCGGTATGGGAGCTCGCTGGTTCTATGCTGGCGATCGGTCTGTCTTGGTGCGTTCTCATCTTATCTGGCTCGTCGGGGTGCGCTCAAATGATCCTCGAAGGCGTCAGGCCTTCCATGCATTGCACTACCAGTGGGTGATATCATTACTTCCGTAGTGATGGTGCGATGGTCATCTGTGCGTTCGTTCGAGTACCACCATCCAGCGGACTTTTCTCACCGAGCATGTGGCTATTGGTGGACGGTTGTTTTCTTGGAGCTGGTTGAGTGCGATGAACTCGAATGTGCTGGGAATATGTGCCAGTTTCTCTATCATTATCCCTGACTTTATTGCAAGACACACTTGCCGCCCGTTGTGTATGGTGTAACTCACCATCATGCCAGTGTTATGCGAAAGACGAGAAAGCGCCGTAATCAACTCTACTTGCTGTTCGACTCGCATCTGGTACTTGGCATGGCACGTTTGATAGTCAATACGCGGCCAGCCCTTGATTATCCCTGTCGCATTTATTCTCTGCAGTTTTGCCGGTATTGCCGTCACGAGCACGGGGATCCAATTGTATAGGGAGTCCTCTGGAACCCCTTGCTGCTAGCGCTCATCAATAAGTGGGATACCGTGCGGCCGTGTTCATTGCTTTATTTGCGTTTGCTCTCACGGCTATTGGAACGAACTTATCAGCGCAAATTCCCTTGGGACCCTGCGTCTGCGAACTAGCCAAAACTGCGGACACCACGTTAATCAGACCGTCATCATCGTCTCCCGCATAGAATACATACATCAGTGGATCATAATTCCTGCGAACGGACCCACTGAGAAGACGGCGGCGCCGTTCATGAAGGTCAAGATTCCTTCGGCACTGTTCCATAATACAATCAGTTGCGGAATCCCTCAACGCGACATACTCACCTGGCTAGGATCTCCCAAGGACACCCAATGAGAGCGCAGATATTACATAATATACAAGGCCCTCCGGGCGGTCCTGGACCCGGAAAGTCGAAACACCAAAAAGAACACGTGTGTTGTGATACGCACGTTCCAACTTCCAAATGAGCTAGTGGAGCAGCTCCAGTTAAGTCACTCAATCCACAGAAACCCAAGATTTACACGTCCTCACATCACTATCGCCCCAGTCGATTAAAGTGGGCTGCTCGATGACTCCAAAGTGCTAAAGAAGAACCCACGCATTGCGATAGGCAAGTTAATCAGACAAGTGATTTGATTAGCAAAACCATATCCGTGAATTTGAAATTCTATAGTAACGCGTAATCAAAGGGGGCAAAAGCCTGGAGGGCTTTTCAGTCCGTGGGTCCGTCGAGCGAGCTGCTTACTGTTGTTGGGAAATGACGGGGATATATTAGCATAGGATGCAGGGTCGTAGAACCCTGTTAACATAAATGTTCCACCAGAACACACGCGCGGTCTGACAAGGAAAGAAGATACCCTCGTCCTCTATCTTACTTTCAAGTTGTCTCCCACTGTGAAATGTGGATTTTTATTTGTTTTATTCGTAATGATCGATGCTGAGCGCTGAACTCTGTTTAAGGTTTATCCGCAAGCAAGCATGTCGCCGCGCGCGTGTGCTTGATCTGAGAGATTCTATAATTCACCTTGCGTAAGGTTTCCCGTACGTCACGGTGCTTCCCTAAAATTCTCACAGTCGGCTAGCCGGCACTTCTCAGGAAATTATGGGGGGGGCGCTGAGTGTTAATGGTATACTAATGACTACATTCCGTGCCTTAATTTGTTGTACAGCAACGCGAGCGACTGGCGAGTAGAGCAGCAGAGGCTGCAGAGCAGCAGAGCGTGATACTAGTGACTAAATATGTACATATAACATTCCGAGTTTGATCGATATATTTTGTCCGTGCCCATAACTTCATGTTTATATATATATATGGGGCAAAGAACTTAGTATGAGCTACATAATAGGACTTCTCTTCAACTTGGGGGCTAGATCGTGAGAATTGTTGCGAGAATATTGCGATTTGCATGGCAGTTGCACATTGCGGGCAGAGTGGCATTCGACGAATGAGGGCAGTCCTAGAACGCTAGCGATGTGGCAAAGACAAACGCTTGAATCAGATCAGAGTCCAATTCACTAAAGTCGACGAGAAGCTGTAGAGCTTTGGTTCAAAGCTAGGCAAAAGTGCCGTGGGTTTAAGTTGTTGAGACTAATAACATTGTATCTTTCATCGAAACCTGCGGCCACTGTTTTCCACCATTCAAGTTGTACATACCAGAATTACTATCACACGCGACCATGTCCCGCCACTCTCTTGCCTCTCAGGCTGTTTCATATCTCACATCCCCTCCCCTCCATTCTAAAGCTGTCATTTCAGCATACACCACCGCACGCGGATCACCCGGTCCAGAGACAACTGCTGCTACCAGCAGAAAACGATCTCTTGAGACTTCGAGTCCTTCCTCACTTGGCTCAGGCTGTGGGAAGGACGGTGCCACTGGCACTCCTCCCTCTCCCAAGAAACAGAAAGTGGCAATCACGTCAGTAAGTGTTTGGAATCAAGATCCAGTCAGTGTACTCAATTTCAAGCTTATTTCAAGTTCAACATCAACAAGACCTCGAAAGAAACGAGTGCATACATGGAAGAGCAGATGCTCCGTCTCGCTCGAGCAAGTCGAAAGGTTTACGCCGCAAAAATCCACTACCAGCGCCTTCGTATGGAGGAGCTGGATATGATCAAGTCCATCATGCAGGATGAGTTGGAAGTAAGCCAGGTGTCCCTCAGTGACACGAAGCGTCAAATCGGCCAGATCTGCCAACAACGGTTGGGCAAGCCCGGCGGGGTAGCAGGCAGTACTACTAGCAGTATGGAACAATGGTCCCATATCTTAGACATCGATTCCACCACTCGTGCTGATTGTGGTAGTGACTCAGACGCGGCCTCTAGTTCCTGCGGGTCAGAATGAAGTAGAAACACCTGTCGTCGATGTGCTAGCAGTAACGCTCCTTTTTACCTCACCAACCTGCCTGAATAGATAGTTGATGCTCAGATTTTATGTACAATCCAAATTTTTACCAGTTTGTATTCAATGAACGTTCATTGCCGAGTCATATTGGATTTCCTCGTGCTTTGTAGAATTCTGAAAACACGTTCAAGTTGACGGCAGCGGCGACCTCGAGAGCGGCGATCGGCGGAAGCCTCAGATCTAGCCCCTTTCTGACCTATTGTCTGTTCACGAGAGATTCTGGAACCCAGTGAGTCTTTGCACGTAATCCGACTCGGTGTAATTATATTCCTCAGGTTACTATCACGTCAAGCAATGATCATTTATAGCGTTGGGGTTATCATTTCAAAGGCCATGTGCAGCTTCTTCAAGTTGAATCCTGTTCTGCTGGTCTGCCACTGGTCTGCTGGTCTGCCGGTCTGCTATTGAATGCTGCCAGGTGCACGTAAATTCACCGGCGGTGCGAACCCATTCAGCACCCGCCGATCAAGATCACTAGCATCAGACTGGATCCATGGAACGCTGACTCGGAATACGGATGCCAGTGGTATAAATATTACTGAGTCTGGCAGTTCTGGGGACGCAAGCCTAAGTCACACCTTCCGACAAATTTCCCCAGTGTCTTCACTCAACTCAGGATGATGCCTGACAACCCTCTTCCGAGTCCTACTATCTCAGCTACGGCTATCTGGGGTTCTGACCGTGACTCTCGTGATCAGGTTGTAAGCGGTCTTAAGTTCCTCCACTCGCCCTCACTGACCAATGGACCGGGGACTTGTACCGTACCAAGTTCCAGCCTCCGTCTGAATTTTCCCTCCCTGAAGATCCTTTGGACTTGTCTCGCACGAGTCGCACCATCTTCTCTGCCAGTGGCACCTCGACCCGGGCGGTCCTGGCTGGCCAGCGTTCCGAGTTCGCGACCAGTGACAATTTGCACCCTTCGACCGGCCCCGGTCCTACTCGATCAAAACGACGTGGGGCTCGCACTGGAAAGCGTCGCGGCGGTTCCAAGGCATCATCCGCGCCGAGCGCTATCTTGGCAGGCGATGAGAGTCTGAGTCCGGATGCGAACTCGGGTTCGGGTAGACTTCGAAAGAGAGACCTGTCTGAGCCAGACAAAACTAATTTTAATCGCGCTTTTGGCCTTTTGGTGTTAGAAATAGTCACACAAATTGGCTGGGACTCAGACAAATACAACGAGACTGTACTCGCGTGCCTAAGTCAGGCATGCGCGGAAAGTTGCCATTGTTCGTTTTTAATTTCTGGGAGGTAGTAGTATTACACTGACGCTCAACTGAAACTTTCAGATACTGCATGGAGCGAAGAGTTGGGCGCACTGGTAAGCAAACTCGTTTTCAAATTTCTGGTATCACTAAGAATTTGCATTTAGTTTTTATCCGGCGTTCAGACACTCCGAAGCAAGATGGGGCAGGTCGCCGTCGACCGGGCAAAAGACTTTAATCTGGACGAAGCCGTTGATCCCGACGGTACCCTCTCAGTCGAGGAGAAAGAGAGCGCAACCGTGCAACACCGCGAAACGATACTTACACCCACCAACTGGTTGGTATATTTTCTGCACGACTGGGACGACCAGGCTGTGAGTAATTGTGCATCATGATCGATATCTTAATTAACTCGCTTAATTTTGTCTTTGTTTGAAGGGATTCTCATTCTTCGCCAATCCGAACTTTCTGGATTTCCACGTTCGGTTCTGGTACGACAACTCTAGTTCTCCTGTCAGCCGGCAAAACGAGATCGAATCGTGGACAACGACGCCACTGAACATGCTTGCGACGTCGGCGTGTGCTGTAAGTATTGATACTATTAAGCGTAGTCGTTGAACACCATGCTAACTATTAGCATTGCGCAGCTGACCTTTGGCATCCGCCACGCGACAGGAGCGACGCAGTCACAAGGACAAGCAGTTCGCTTTTGCAAAAAATATAATCGTCTTCAGGAAGAAATTCTGGCTGGAATGAATGCCGCCTTGGCGTATAAGGATGAGGAGGTCCGCCAAAGATTCGAACAACTTCTCATCGATCTGCATAAGAGAGGAATGTGCGTCCCGATCATGATGTCTGTCTGCCTTCATATCCCTACTTACACTTAAAACAGGGCTCTCCGCGCTCAACACTGCGAGCCTAAGGCGGCCTCCAGCTCCACTGGCCCTACCTTTTACCTCCCTTCCCCGGAGGAGATGAAGGCAGCTTTCAATGCCCGGCGGGTCCAGCAGCAGCCTGTCTCTCAAGAATCCGAGTCTCAACTTGAACACGACAAGAACTCCGGGAATATGATACTTGACAACAGCTACTACCTGAACAACTTGAATTTAGGTGGTACCGAGTGGATAATGCCTGACATTGGATTGTAGAAGCGCCAAGTATGCAAATATCCCGAATGTTACGGTATGGATGTACTATCATCGATTCGTTTGTAACTATAAAATGCTCCTGTGATGCTGTATATATTGTTCCCGTTCGGCCATCAGCAAAAAAGTCCAAACCTAGCAAGGCCACACAAGGCCTTGCTAGGTCTCGCGAGGCCATGCAAGTCAACCGACCTTGTGTGGCCATGAAAGGAAACATTCCGAGCTTGCAAGGCCTTGCAAGGTCGGCTGATCGAGGCGGTCTCACTTAGCCTTGCCAGGTCCCGCGAGATCAACACGGCGTAGCACTGTCAGTGCGATGACGTCCGAATCCAAGTTCTAGTCCGCCGCTGCCGCCACTCGTTTCATCTGCATTGCCACGAGAGACTGGACATCCAGTCAGTATCGTGTAGTATCGGAGCAGCGCAGACGTTTTGTTCTTCTTTCTCTCCCTTTTCTCCTTTTCCGCTCTTGCTCCCTTCTTCCCCGCCCCCGCCAAGACATTCGGGACCGCCACCGCTTCCTCAATTTACTCTCTGGTAGGCTCCAACCCAAGCACGCCCTCTACGCACGCCCGACCACCTCCTTGAGCGTCTCACAGACGTTTAACGTGAAATTACCAAGTCACTTCGTCTGCGAAGGGATCACTCAACGATGCTAAACTACCCAAGTCGAAAATGAAATGCCGAGAGATGCAAGTTTACTTCAAGTGGGTCAAGAATGAGATCAAGGCCAACAAGAGCACGTTCGAGGGCTATCTGTGACAAGGGGATCATCGTAACGCGGGAGCGGTTCCTGATTTGGTGGGGCACACAGCTGGTCAGGATGGGCTTACCCGACCTCGAGTCGGATCAGGCTAACCACAAGGAGTTTTGGCAAGACAGTCATTGTCTTAGTTGCTATTCCAGGATGTGGTAAGTCCGTGTAATTCGATTGCGTTCCGAGTCAGTACGCGCTTGAATTCAGGAAAGACCTCGGTTTCTGTCGCTCTCACCCATCTCTTTCGGACACACGCAAAGCGACGACGTGCAGGTTAAGAAGGCTGCTCCAATTTTCTCGATGTGTTCAAGCTCTTCAAAAACATGATGTCGTCATCGCCGACAAGTACGCATGTACTACCTTGAGATATATATGTACTTGATTACTGCGACAACACCACGTGAAGCTGTCTCCAGCGCTTCCACCCGCCTGTCCACCTACTCGCGCTAAACTGTTACGGTTTACCTGGACGGTCACCTGCCAGCGATGCTCGTCCGCATATGCGGCGACCGCATCGTACCACGGCAAGCACCAGACGCTCCGGGCGGATGAGGTCGGAATGTCGCACGAGCTTGAAGTCATTCTCTGGCGGTTCATCCGCTAGACAGGCGAACACACTGCTGATAACAAAAAGGTTCAAATACCTGCTCTTGATCAGCAACCCGTCGTGTCTATGGGTATTCGATCTCAACATCTGCCGCAATACTCAGATGTCATCGAGGTGGACGAGTGGGTGACGCTCGTCGGGTACACGTTGGACCTGAAGGCGAAGGGACATACAGTGCGGTGAAACGAGGACGAGTCGGTCATGTTGAGGCATCGCTGAGTGGGATGTGCAGGGCTTGCCAGGAGATTGTACTGTTCGTATTTTGAAATGACCAGGTCTGTATGCGGTCCGACACGGATTGACATTTGACCAATGAAAAATCCTTGATCCTCGTTCTTTTCCGCTCTCTCTTCACGTACGGGCATTGAATATTGACTTCAGTGTTGCGAAGATCTCGAGATCGTGCGGAGAGAGCTTGTATGACGCGGGAGGTCGTCCTTGCACAAGGAAACTTCTACCCAATAATATAGTAACTAAGTGTACTCTTCGAGGCAGTCAGTCGCGGTTCTAGTGGGCAGAACACGAGCCTTGCAAGGCCTTGCAAGACAAAAGCGTAACCTTGAAAGACCTAGCAAGGGTCATAGTAACCTGGCAAGGCCTTGCGAGATAAGGGCGTAGCCTAGCAAGGTCTTGGTAAGCGGGCAAGGCCTTGTTTGGCCTTGCTAGGTTTGGACTTTTTTGCTGATGGCCCGCGCAACTCCGGCGGTTACAATGGAAGTGTATGTTGAGCTTCCGAAACGTGACTCCGAGTCGGACCAGTTCAAGTTCGAGTTACTTGTGCTCAAACCACCATTCTTCAAGTCATCAAGCCCCCCTCCGAGGGAACAGCTTGAAAATGTGCCATATCTCGCGGACTTGCTCATTTCCCCTTCTCTGACTTGTTGGCACAGCCCTGATTCCCCAATCATACACGCTAACAGCCACCAACCCTACGCAACGATTCTCTCCCTACACACCTCCGCGCTCTTCAAAACCCTCTCTTCGCTTGATGAGTCTCGCTCAATACCATCATGGACATATCCCGCCCCGCGCTCGACGTGACGATGTCGTACGCACATTCTGCGAGAAGAGCAGTCCCACCATGATTGAAGAACGCCAACAGACACTGCGTGTCGTTCTCGCACAACACGACAAACTTTGTGATCTGCTCGATACTTGCGTACGCAACGGATTTTACACTGAGGCTTAATGTGCTGCTGACTATAGTCCGTGGAGTGTCTATTCTCGCAGTACATCCTTCTGACCGCATCTAGTGGTCGTCAAAGTTGGCAGGCCAACGGAGCACTCGCGTCCTGATAATATAATCGTGGAAAGCGAGAGTCGCAGATGTTGATCATGCATTTCTTGAACAAGGTGGTGCGTTATCGTTTGTGGGTGCAAATTGAAGCAACTGCTCATGTGTGAGGGCGAAATATAGGTTCACTTCAATTCTGTACACGAATCGCGTTGTGGTTTGGCTTTGCTGCCGTTGCCGTTGCTTTCGGTGGCCTACTCGCGTATAGAATTCAGATATCCCTGGCAATTTGGAGAAAGTACTAGTAGGTCTGTTTTTTATTGCATTTGGATTCACTCACTCGCCGACGTTCAATAGGGCGTGCCTACGTTGCTTCTTGGGGTATTATGTTTGTTCCTCCTACCAGGGCGACCGGAGTCGACCACTTTTCTGACACACGCTGAACGCAAATTGGCAATAGAACGCATGAGCAGGGGACAAGCGGAGACACCGGAGCAGTTGTGAACCGAAGTACAACTATGTCCATCGCTCGAGTACCTTCGATCTACTGACCTGGTTTCAGGGCATGTTATCGCTGCCTTTTTGGATTGGAAAGCGAGTTTAACTCTCTCGCATGCAATATCCTGCAGCAGCTGATCTTGATCTTAGGTATATACGGCTGCCATCATGTACTACTTTGGGTTGAACTGCGCACTCGGCTCTTTGTCAGCCTTTTTACCTACGATCATTGAAACGATGGGCCATTGTATGTTCTTATTGATATATTCTCTTAGAAAAGACTGACCAGTTATATTTCTAGCGCCTGCGTTATCCCAGCTCATGACTCTTCCTCCTTATGCGGTAGCCAGTTTGGTATTGGTAATTGTCTCGTATACTTCTGATCGAATACAGAGTCATCGGACTCTTGGTCATTTCTGGATGCATATTAGGAGGGGTTGGTTACATGTCTGTTTCCTCACAATTGTCTTCCTACCGCCTCTTACCAAGCCCATCAGGATTCTTCTTGGTATTCCACATGCACAAATCCATATGCGTTATCTTGCCACGTTTTGTGTCGCCGCAAGCACGTATGCCAGTATCGGTCTCATTCTCGCGTGGTGAGTATCAACGCTTTACATCGGGTATGAGAGCATTGCTGATTGATTATCATCCCTATTATTGTAGTCATGCATGACCTGGGTTTGGAAACGAAGCGTGCGGCGGGCATGCGCGACTTGCATGCAAAGAGGAAAAGAACACAAGTAATGGGTAAAATCCTCCGGTCGAGTTTGCGCAATAGTCTTCCAATAGTCTTGCCTCCGCAGGGAATTAGTGGGTCATCTTCCTGGCTTTGGTGATGGTCGGAAACGTCTGAAAGCAAAAGGTTTCCGTGATCAGGGCGTTTGGTGTCCATTCCTGAGCAAGTTTGTTAGCCTGTAAATGCAGCACAACAGATGGTGGACAACGACGACTGCGAGGTGGGAACCGAGTGAATTCCGGTGCGAGGAGTACGTGTCTTTCCATTAATAAGAGAACAAAATGAAACATGATTAATTGATTAACCTCACCAGACACGGTATATTACACACTTTTGATCGAGCCGTGGTCAAAGATCCCTGCTCAAAAACACAGAAGTGGGTATTCCTCATGGATTTGATCTGTGTTTTTTTTATCCAAGTTTTTGGTTACATCAGCGTACATTAACAGCCACATCGCGAGTCTATCTGAGGATGAGAGGAAAAAGAGATGGAACGGATGGGTGCATAACTTCAGGAAGGGGTGTAAATATGAGGTGGATTTCACCCATCTCGCGAGCCCCGGCACATTCCCGGCGTACAACATCTTGCCACTGAACTGGGCTTTACACCATTCGTAGCTACCGTCGAGGCAATCCCTACCTAGTCTCCAGAAAACCTACCTCGGTCACGACTTCGCAGACCGTAACTCAAGAGGAAGGACTAGTTCGTGATATTTCTCTGCTTGCATACGGGCCGCCGCACCGATACTGATTTCCGACAGTGGAGGGTGACAAATTGTCCGGATGGTTATAGCATCCAAAACGTCAAAGAACACGGTTTCCTCACTACCACTGTCAAGGAACCGCTTGAACCAGTCTGCGAAGTTTATATCTCCATGGAGGATTATCGTTGGTCGATCAATACCGTCGAAGTCAAGGGTCCGCAAGGAGAATCTTATATGGTGTACCAGTATGTTTCCACCCCCTCTGTGCCGTGCTGCAGTTGATGACGGCTGTCCTTGGCAGATTGCTAGTCCCAGGAAGGTTGGAGTATGTGCTCGATGCCGGCAACGAGAGTGATCCCAAGCTCCAGTCACCGTTGTCTCGTGACACTCGTCGTCCACCCCCTACAAGCCATGCATCCCAGAAGGTTTATGCGAGCAACAACGCACATATCTCTAGCCAGTTTTGGTTGCTCGACCCCTTGGTACTTGACCCGACGCCTGTATAATCAGTTCCGTAACTTGAAGTAACCCTCCGTACGACTCGGAGTAACACAAATTGTACAATGTCCTTGTAACAAATAGTATATGTACGAGCACGAATTCCATGAAAAATGTTAGCTGATGGTAGCTCCCTGTAGTACGTTCAATGCGATTCAGTTGATTCTGCAGCTCAGCTCAGCTTAAGCGCTTTGCCTTGTGTCGTCCTGGCCAGTGTACCAAATATAAACCTTGTATCTCGGGCCGAGGCAGTCCGAATATGTAAATCGGAAATTACCGGCTGCGACGTAGGTAGAGCATCACGTAATATTTATGCTTCGACATGTTGACGTCCAGACTCCTGGCAGCTCAGAAGGCGACATGCGTTGGAACGCTCTGTCGCGACGAAATAGAAAGTCCAAATCCAGAAAGTCTATTTTTCCAAATTCCGACCTGGCGCCACCCGTCGAGCAGAACTCGGTGCTCCAGCGACTTGTAAACCCCCTTGAGTCCTCAACCAATCCTTCTTTCTCATTTGGCTTGTTCACGGATGCTGGTCACCAGTGTGGTTGAATGTTTGAGCCATCTGCGTTGTCGCTTCCTAGTATGTACCACACTTTCTTATAGCTGTCGCTTATCTATCCGCGAAGAGCAGGCTATGCAAGAACTCAGATTGGTTCCGAATGACTAGTCTCGTTCCCATACGTTCGGAGCGTTGTGGGCGGACTTTAAATTTGTAGAACGAAACAGAACTATATCATGCCAATCTTGATGTGAAACGGGTAAGCGAGTGCGGTGACATGCTGGTTTGTTGGCTGCAGCTTTCATTGGCATTGTTCCCGGTTACATATCGCGTTCCGTCGCCGGGTCTTATGACAATGAAGCCATTGCCATCTTCCTCCTCATGTTTACGTTTTTCAACTGGATCAAGGCCCTTAAGCTCGGCAGCGCGTTTTACGGTCCTGTTGCTGCTGTCTTTTACTTCTACATGGTTGCCGCATGGGGTTCGTATGCATTCCTTTGATGCAATGACTTTGATGCGAGACTTTGACAGGTGGATATGTGTTCATCACCAACATGATTCCTCTGCATGCACTCGTCCTCCTTCTCATGGGTCGCTACTCCAGTCGACTTTATGTCGCGTACTCTTCTTGGTACTCTATTGGTACACTCGCCAGCATGCAAGTCCCCTTTGTTGGATTCCAGCCAGTCCGGACCAGCGAACACATGGCCGCACTAGGTAGTATTCCATGCTTCATTCATTCATTGACCCTCGTTCTCATCTCATCTCAGGTGTTTTTGGACTTCTGCAAATTGTTGCCTTTGCACAGCTCGTCCGCTCTCACGTTTCTTCAAAGCAATTCCAGCAACTTTTGGTTGCAAGCGTGGTCGCCATTGGACTCCTTGGTTTCTTCGCCATCGTCGGACTGACGTACAAGGGCTGGATTGCACCTTGGACTGGTCGTTTCTATTCGTTGTGGGACACCGGATATGCTAAGAAGTTCGTGCATTCCGCTGCTGATGACAGGTGTATTCATCTCATGTGTTGAACCTCACAGATACATTCCCATCATTGCCTCCGTCTCTGAGCATCAACCCACAGCATGGCCCTCATTCTTTATGGATCTTCATTTCCTCATCTTCCTGTTCCCGGCTGGTGTCGTACTGTGCTTCCGTTCGCTCCGTGACGAGCACATATTCGTCATCATTTACGCTGTGATGGCAAGCTATTTCGCTGGCGTCATGGTCCGTCTTATGCTGACCCTCACGCCCGTCGTCTGTGTGGCGGCTGCGATTGCGTTGTCAACGCTTCTTGACACGTATCTTGACCCCACTGAGCCCGACGTAGACCAAGCGAGCGAACCCTCCACACAATCAGATACCGGAAACAGTTCTAACGGCGCGTCCAAGGGTGTATCTTCGTCTGCTGCCTCCCCTGCGGCTACCACTTCGAAAAAGGCCAAGAAGAACAAGGAAAAAGAGAAGGAAAAGGAAAAAGCAAAGGAGGCATCCTCGGCACCAGGGGGTACCCTTGGCGAGCTCGTTTCCGGATTCGCTTCCTCTGCTGTTGCCGCAGTTCAGTCTAAGGAGTCCAAGTCCTCCAAGGGTATATTTGGTCTCGACACTCGCTTTGCTGTCCTCTTCAACGCCATTGGGCTACTCCTGTTCTTCGTCATGCACTGCACATGGGTGACTTCAAATGCATACTCGTCTCCCTCGGTCGTCTTGGCGTCTACTCAGGCCGATGGAAGTCAACACATCATCGACGATTTCAGAGAAGCTTACTACTGGTTGAGGCAGAATACGGCCGAGGATGCTGTTGTAATGAGTTGGTGGGATTACGGGTATCAGATTGCTGGCATGGCAGATCGCCCTACGTTGGTAGACAACAACACTTGGAACAACAGTGGGTCAAGACAGTCGTTTTGGGAAGGTTTATCTAACATGTTTGTTTAGCTCACATCGCAACTGTCGGCAAAGCCATGTCCTCTCCCGAGGAAGTTGCATATCCCATCCTTCGCAAACACGACGTGAGCTACGTGCTCGTCATCTTTGGCGGACTCATTGGATACTCTGGAGACGACTTGAACAAGTTCCTTTGGATGGTTCGTATCGCACAGGGTGTGTGGCCAGATGAAATTCAGGAACCTAATTACTTCAACCGCGGGGAATACCGCGTCGACGACCAAGCTTCGCCGGCGATGAGAGATTCGCTGATGTACGAGTCCGCGTTCGCCAAGTTTCAGAACGGGGACGGGACGAACCACATCAGCGAGGCAGTCGTCCTTGATCGCCAAGCACTGGATCGTTGCCCACCCGGTCACCATCTGCGATGGAGGTCGCTGACTCTACTTTCCATTCATCTCCAGGATCGTTACGACTGTCTGGGTACAATAGCGGATATCGAGGAGGCAGCTGTCTGTTGCAGAGAAGCACTAGAGCTTTGCCCAGAAGGACATCCGCTTCGTTCAACGTCTTTGTACAATCTCGCAGTCAATCTCTCCTATCGTTACAAGCGGCTTGGAGAAGTAACGGACCTCCATGAGGCCATCATCTTCGGGAGACAAGCCCTTGACCTGCGCCCGTCGGGGAACCCAGATCGTTCAACGTCGTTGATCAATGTTGCACTCTATCTTTTCCATCGTTACAACCAACTTAGAGATATGACGGACCTCAATGAGGCCATCATCCTCGGGAGACAAGCCCTGGACCTTTGCCTGTCGGGGCACCCAGGCCGTTCAGCCTCGTTGAACAATGTCGCATTATATCTCTCCAATCGTTACAATCAGTTTGGGGATTTGACAGACCTCAACGAGGCCATCATCCTCGGGAGACAAGCCCTCGACCTTCGACCGTCGGGGCACCCAGATCGATTAATGTCGTTGAACAATGTCGCAATCAGTATTTCCAGTCGTTACAAGCTGTTCGGAGATGTGACAGACCTCAATGAGGCCATCATTCTCGGGAGACAAGCCGTCGACCTTTGCCCGTCAGGACACCCACACCGTCCAACCTCGTTGAACAATGTCGCATTCTATCTCTCCAATCGTTACAATCGGTTTGGGGATATGACGGACCTCAATGAGGCCATCATCCTCGCCAGACAAGCCCTCGACCTTCGCCTACCAGGGCACCCGGATCGTCCAGATTCGTTGAACACTGTCGCAGGCTGTCTCTGTAATTGTTACGAGCAGCTGGGAGATATGACAGACCTCAATGAGGCCATCAAACTTGGGAGACAAGCCGTCGACCTTTGGCCGCTAGGGCACCCGCTTCGTCCAATGACATTCAACAATATCGCAATCTATCTCTCCGATCGTTATAATCGACTTGGAGATAAGACGGACCTCAATGAGGCCATCATCCTTGAGAGACAAGCTGTTGAACTTTGTCCGTCAGGGCACCCGCTTCGTCCAACATCATTGAACAATATCGCAAACTCTCTCTCCGATCGGTACAAGCGACTTCGAGATATGACGGACCTCAGCGAGGCCATCATCCTCGGTAAACAAGCCCTCGACCTTCGCCTGTCAGGGAACCCAGATCGTCCAAGTTCGTTGAACAATGTTGCAAACTATCTCTCCGATCGTTACGAGCGGTCTGGAGATGTGACCGACCTCAACGAGGCCATCATCTTCGGGAGACAAGGCCTTGACCTTTGCCCGTCAGGGCACCCTGATCGTTCAATGTCGCAGGCTATCTTTCCGATCGTTACACGCGCCTTGGAGATATAGCGGACCTCAATGAGGCCATCATCCTCGGAAGACAAGCTCTCGACCTCCGCCTATCAGGGCACCCGGATCGTCCTTCTTCGTCGAACAATGTCGCAGGCTATCTCTCCTATCGTGACAGGCGGTTTGGAGATGTGACCGACCTCAATGAGGCCATTATCCTCACTAGACAAGCACTGAGCCTTTATCCATCTGGTCATCCTAATAGATCACTCTCATTGGATAACCTTGCAACCGATCTCTGTATTCGGTTCACTCAGTCGAGGGAGTCAAAGGACAGAGACGATCTATTCAGCCTCTATGCTGAGTTGGCAAATATCACACAAACGGTCTCATCATCCGATCTCTTTGCAGCCAAGGAATGGATCGCCGTGGCTGAGGATTTCCGCCATTCCACAATACTTCTCGCATACGAAACATCTCTTCGACTACTCGTTCAACATCTCGCCATTTTGCCGTCCTTACCCCATCATCTACAGAATTTCAAGGACCTCGCTTCATCCCTAGCAATCGATGTTTTTTCCGCCTGTCTCCGCAACCAACGTGCAAAAGAAGCGGTCGAACTGTTGGAGCAAGGTCGCGGTGTATTCTGGAACCAGATTTCTCGTCTCCGTTCCCCTCTCGACGATGTCATCGCGTCGGGCCAGGAAGGACAGGTCCTTGCACACGAGTTTACTCGGCTGTCATCGGAAGTTCAGAATACGATTCATTCACATGGTCCAGGTCAGCATGACAAGCTGTGCGGCCTTAATGTTGATCTGGAAACCGCAATCACCCAAATACGCCAATTACCCGGTCTGGCTCTATTCCTTCTCCCCTCTTCCTTCTCCGAACTCCAGCACGCTGCCAGCGGCGGACCTGTGGTCATCGTGAATGCCAGTCAGTACACGTGCGATGCACTCGTTGTCTTCTTTGACAGGGACCCGGTTCATATCCCATTGCAAGTTACGAAACAACGTGTTCAAGACCTGACATCGGAACTCCGATCTCTGACACTACGTGCAAAGATGATGGACGTCAAGAATGACCTCGGTCGCTTCCTGCGTGACCTCTGGGATGAGATTGTGTCCCCGATTGTAGACTTTTTGCAGTCGACAATTCCACCCCACTCACGCATCTGGTGGTGCCCCACTGCCGAGCTCTCTCTTCTACCGTTGCACGCTGCCGGTCCGTATCAGGGAGGCCAACGGAATCTCTTTCATCTGTACATCTCGTCCTACACTCCCACCCTGACTGCCCTCATCCGTGCCAGGCGGAACGTCACATTGGCAGAGTCCTCGATAAACGAGAATCGCTTTCTCGCTGTCGGTCAAGCCGCCCCCAATGGCCAGAGTAAACTCCTTGCTGTCAACAGCGAACTGGATATCGTCTCAGAGTATATATATGCAAGGTCTCGCCACCTTCACGCGCCTGGAAGGTTCGGAATCGAGTATATCCAGAGTCTCGGAGCAGCTGAAGAAGAACGAGTGGGTTCATTTTGCCTGTCACGATGCCCCAAACGAGGAACAACCGTTCGAATCTGCGTTTTCCCTTCACGATGGTCCGTTTACGATCGAACGTATCATGGGATGCGAGTTGGGCCACCCGGAGTTCGCCTACCTCTCTGCGTGTCACACCACGGTCGGATACAAGGAGGGTCCGGACGAGGTGATCCACCTGGCCTCGGCGATGCAGTTGCAGGGTTCCGATCTGTGATCGGGACGATGTGGGCGGTGGACGACGGAGAGACGAACAAGATCACGTCCAAGTTTTACGAGAATTTGGTGGATGGATCTGGTCGGTTGGATCATACTCGAGCGGCGTTGGCGCTCCAAAAGACGATGAACTCATTGGCTGGTAGTGTTCCGCTCGATCAGCGGATTTTGTATGTGCATATCGGTGCCTAGGGTATACTGGACGTTGTATATATAGCTCGTGTGGTTGTCTCGTATCTGCTATGTCTGTTCACTTACTTTTGCTTATAATTTGCGACGGTTGTGTGGTCGAGTGGTTTATTCAGCAATATGACGACCGTCACAACTCAAGAACGTCGTGGGGAGTCTGAGCTTGGCGACCGCTGTCCTAAGTTCTGCCAGTGTGTATATCTGGGAAAGGGTCTTGCTCCATGGAGTGGGAACTAGCCTGAGGAGTAGACGCGATCCTTCAACGACACGCATGAAGCATTCCATATCATGACGGGACGAAGTTGTCGAGGATAGGCTCCAGGGTTCTTAACTTACAGCAATTTTAAACTCATTACCGTTTCTCGGAAATGTTTGGCGGACAACAGGCCATGGATCGGGTGCGCGGACAGCCGGCACCATCGAAGACTCCCAAGTTGGACTATCTCGGTGAGTTGAATGGGAGACAAACCACAGGGCGTGTCTGATCCTTTGATTGCAGATGAAGCGTTCACGTCCGAGAACTGGATCGTGCGTATCTACGCAGTCAAGGGCGATGATCATGTTCTCGGGCGAGACCATAAAATTGCTCAGGCGTTCTCGGAGGGCAAAAAGCGCAAGCGCAAGCGCTCTAAGCCTATCTCGAGGCGGAAAGCCCTCACGAGTAAGACTTGCATGAAGTCGAGATATCCATGCACCACTGGCATGTCGAGATCGGGGGTCTCGAAGCTGTAGCTGCTGTACGCACAGTTTCCATACATGGACGATCTGCGGTGCGTCATATATACCATTCAGCCGATACCATTGAATTGTTATTTACGCCCACTGGGAACTCTCACAACGCCCATGTTCACGGGGCAATGTTCGACGTTTTTGGCCGGCGTAAATATCTTCGTGGTGTCCGAGTCCTTGAACGTTCCGCTTCGGATCTCTCAGCGCATACTGGATGCCATAATTCATTGTGATATTGACGATCACATCATACAAGCCGTTACTAACTCGGCATGGCTCGTAGCGCTTAGTTGTCATGGGTGGATGGGTCGTTGGAGACACGCGCTCAGGAGCTCCTGCCACAACATGCGCCCATCTGGCCACTGGCAACGTGCGTCCTAGTTATAGACACGAAACACCGTGCCCTTGCCCACAGCCTCAGCGCCATGAACGCCAGTATGCCAACCGCATTGAACCCCTTCTTGAAATTTCCTCTCCGCACCTGGGCACAGAAATCCGATTTATGCCCGCCGCCCGGCTGCATCTTGGTCTCGTTAGCACCATGTCTCGTCACACGTGACGAGAACCCAGCGCGATCGGGCGCCTTTCAGACTTCCCCCTGATTAATTTGTCCTGTACTCCCGTTCTGAAACGCTCATATGACGGAGATTACTCCAC